>UCOL01004751.1:0-13592 GCA_900474335.1 Ormyrus nitidulus
GCGCTGTATCCTGCAGAGGAAAACGATATTTCCTGTTCGCAGGTCCGGATTTGAAAACTGGCGACTAAACTGTGCATGACACACAGGAAGTAGTCGCCAGTCACGAATATAAATATACAATATAATATAATATAATTAATACTTAAAACTAATACTAATACTGCTTTTATTAACAATTTCTAAAAATGTTAATTAGAATTTGATCTACAAATTAGTCCCAATTATTGACATCCCCTACAACGTACATATTAAAAATTTAACTAAAATAAAAGTTTTACTAAAATTTTTAATGTACCATATTCTATCATTATACTTAATATCAATACTTGATTCTAAATAATAAAAACTCATGACTGAAAGGATTAATCATAAATTCAAACTATTACAACATGCGTTTAATAGTAAAATGGTATTTTGATCGTCAAGAATCTCAATGAATGTATGATTCGTGCCCTTCAAATACAATAGTAAGCATATTCGATTAGAAATATTTAAAGTAGCGATAAGTTGTTAAAGTTCTCATGCCAGACGACATTTGTAGCTGTAAAGCTAAAATTTCAGTTAATATACTTATAAATATGACGAAAACAGTTAAATTTTGGTTTACTTTTAAGTACTAATAAACGTAAAAATTATAAACATTTAAGTTTACGTATAAAATATTAATATCGTACTCATTAATAGGATTATTTGTATATTTAATTATTTAAAAACAATCTAAATATCCCAATTAATTTAAAAAAACTGCTCTAAAAAGCTGCTGAATTGCGATTCCGCGGAAAAAAAGCGTAATACAAAACCGCCCTTACCGCGTAATGATGAAAAGAGGCGGAAGAGTACTCGTGCATGTACGTTATGCGCAAGTGTAGCTCGGAGAGCAATCTTTCATCATATTATCCTGGCAACACTTTAGGCTTGGATTCGCGCGACGAATAGACTCTTCTCGTGCAATTTTCTCCGATTTCATTTCAATCGTTTTCTCTTTCTTTTTTTTACGTTTCTTTACGCGTCGCTTGCTGTCGTAATGTTTTTATGATGAGAAATGAAATTACTAGTGTTTGCTTATTATTTATTGCGTTTCTGGGTTATTTATGAATTGTATTTTGTGAAATACCAAAAATTTAAATTTATAAATAAGATTTATTTTTAAAGCAGCATTATTAGTCCACAAAATGTAAAATTAAATTTAGTAATAATTTCAAGAATGAACGAATAAAAACTTTCAAAGCAAATTGACTTTTAAAACATTTATAAATATTTTCAATTTACATGCATAATTCAAATTTAATCTCCACGAAATTTATGATTTATATTTAAACGAAAATTTTTCCACATTAATTTGAAGGCCAGTAATTTTAACTTTCAAAACTACATAACGAATATCTGATGCAACATCAACCCTACATGAAACGTTAATCATTTCCGATATTAATTTTCGCAATTTTTACGCCAACCCTTTCCCGCGAAAGCGCATAAAATCAGCTCCCTTATTGCGCGTGCCCACTAATCGCGAGCGACGTGCTCGGATTCAATTTGCATGTAAATTATTTATTTCACCTCGACATAATGAGCACCTTTCGCGCGTCGAAAAAAAGCGCGCCCTCCGGCGCCTCTCGGAGTCGCGCGTCTCATTAAAATGCGACGCCTGCCTCGATAATTGCGAAATTGAGCGCGTGCCGCGATGTTTTTTTTTTTGTTCGCGGGTTACGTGCGGGGACTTATCGCGCGAGAATTTTCCAAGTCGGATCGCAGGCGAGCTTCTTGATTTTAGCGGGCTTTTTTGTCTTCGGCTAATTGTCTCGACGATTTCTTTGTGGCCATTGTTTCGTTTGCCAGTGGAAAAGATTCGTCGGAGATGATAAACGAGTTTGGAGAACGTTTAAAAAGCGATTTTGTGAAATTGTTGTAAATAATTTTACGACGTTTTGTTCTTCCATTGTTACTTTGATGATCTTTATTACTGAATTTTAAGCTTTTCGGGTAAAAATAATTTTTTGCAATTCATCAATATGCTTCGACAGCCATTGCCTTGATAAGAATAAGAATTGGGGCCTGGGAATAAAATTAGGTAACTTTTTAAGAAAAAACTTTTTATTTCCCTCGCGACTTCTTCCATATGTTATTTCAGTATGTGATTAATATAAATCAAATACCGATTTTATCTACTTTTATGGGTTATAAGAAAATATTGGAGAATAAGAGTATATTTATAAAAAAAAACCAGATATTTATTGAATTATAACAGCAATAAGCGTACATCAAAATAACTTCTTTGACCGACATGTGCGTTTAAGATCACACTTATGTTTGGCCCGTTAAAGTTTTTACATTAAATAAACGTTATACATAAATATTATGATAATTTTTATTATAATTTGGACAAGTACATTAGTAATAGATGTACCGAAAATGGTCTGAATCTTCTAATAAATATTTAGTATAATACGATGAATAATATTGATTTTTTCTAATGCGAATCTTTTGAATACTATTATTATTTCTAGTGCATAGAATCAAAAATTTCAAGTTGTAAGTTTCCAGAGTTATCAATAAAAATGTACTAAAAGTATAAGCATTCATATAACTGCAGCTCGTTTAAATCGTATGAGAAAACACTTATTACAGTAACGACTAAAACAATAACTTATGTAAGGATGTACTCTCTTAACATTGCGTTGAATTCACATAAATATTTATTTACAGCTTAAATTGTATAATTTAGGTGTAACTCTATTAAAAAAAAAAGTAAAAATAAAAATATTCCATAATCATCCCCGCGGGCCACCTTCCCCGTCATCCCCGCCGCCTTGATTCAATAAAATCCAAGTAAGAAAGTATATCTCCCACCTCATAAACTATCGGGTACTCTCAGCGCGGCATCCCCAATGTTCGTAAAGCGTCTCGGGCCGATCGACGTGTCGTATATCCCAGGTCGCCATGAGGCAGCCCCGCGCTTCTCACCCGCGCACTCACACCGACTCAGCCTCGCGCGACTCGCTCGCCGACTCGTGCATAACTGCCGCTCGCTCGTCGCCGAGAGAGCGGCCCGAGAGATCGAGGCGCATGCATGCGCGGAGGCCGGCCGCGCAGCAAAACAATGAGATCCTAATCCGGCTCCATTCGTCATACGGCTATTTAGCCGGCGGGGGAGGAGGAGGCGGCGGGGGCAGCGGGGGAGGGCCCCGAGCACGCGAGGAAATTATGCAAAGCAAGCCTTTTTTCGACGGAGTCGATGAGATTGCGGCTGGAGCCCCTCCGGCGTTTCGGTTAAGGAGGATGCGGACTTTTTTTTTTTGTTTGAGGGCTTGCGTTTTGCAATTTTTGAGACTGAATGCGGGCAGGCGGGCTTTTTTCTGGGTTTTTGATGAACGTGTCGTCGTTCGTTTCTATATTATTCAGTGGGCAAAGATTTTAACGTAACTGTTACTTAGTACTCCGTATTTTTAATTGACGTGGAGAAAGTATTCTTTAAAAATATCAGTTTTTTAATGAGACAATTTTTTATTAATTAGCAGTTTTAAAGCATATTGATATAAACGTTCAAAATTTAAAACCATTTTACAATGCAATTCTCACTTTATAATCATTTAGATTCTAATTTGGATATAAATTACGTTCCGCGCAAAGTCTCCCAGTTTCGCGGAGGATTTTTCCAGGTGCTGTAATACGATGCTGATAGATGTCACGCCGGAAAAGTCGGAGGAATTTTATCGCCGTTCTATCGCGCACGCAAATTATCCGAGCCATTGTAATGATTGTCATTAAGCGCCATTATACGGTGTAAATCCGCGAAAATGCTATTTTTCTTCGTAAGCTTCGGCGTTTCGAGCTGAAGGTGTACGTCGAAATAATGCTCCGTTGCGCAATTTTGCATACGGTTTAATTATTCCAACGCGCCGCTGCTCTCGAGTTATTAAATTCTCTCTTACCCGATAAACGTGAAGTTGAATGGATCGTAACTTCATTCCATGGCAGATGTAAAAGGAACGGAGGATTTTCACTTAGTTTTTATTTTACGTAACCTCGGTAACCAACTTTACATTTCGTACATTCAGTGAGAAATATATAGACTTTATAACAAAAAGAAGCATCATGTAAAAAAATACTCTGCTTCATCCGCAGTAAGAATTTTTTCAGAGGTAAAATAATGATGCTAACAATGTTTTATCTTAACCCCACAAAAATCCCCAAATCCTTCCCCGAAATAGCTCCGGCAAATCCGCTACTCATCAATATCCCATAAAAACGAGCCGCCATAAAATAACAATTAGAAACGCAGTATCACCGGCCGAAAGAAACCGAGAGCGGGGCAATAATTCACGCGGGCCGACTACTTTAGGCCCCCGGATAATAATCAGAATGATGTAATTATCCTTAGTGAGACGGCAGAAGAGGAGCCGCGTTCGGAGTTGGGGTTGGAAGCGTCGAGCGCTGGAAACTCGGCCCAAGCACGCGAAAGCTCGAGCTTCTGGACACGCGAAATCTTCCCTCTTACCGGGCGGCCTCTGACACACTATTTTCGCCGTTAAATGCACGAAATAATGCCCGAGCAGCCGCCCCCCTCCCCCCCGAAACTGCTATTACCTAAGGAAATTCGCTTGTTTAGTGCACAGCTGCTTTGTCTGCTCACGTGTTTTATTGAGTTTCGGGCTGAATTGCTGCGGTTGGTGCGGTTTTTGATATTTAGATAATTAAGGATTTATGAGGCAAACTTCTGAGGATACAATGAATTTTTAGATTTTTTGGGGGCGCCAAGGTGAAATTCAGTTGAAATAACGAGTATGCGGCCTAATTACTATGATTAATCTATTTTTACTATAATTTTATTATTTATCTACTGAAACTATCTTTTTCTTTTATACTAATAACGTTACAGCAAACTTATAAATCACATCATACAATTATAATAACAATTTTGAATTAAATGTTTGACACTTAAACGAAGGTACTCTAATAAACTGCTAATCCGAAAATAAAACGGTCTATTTATAAATCCTTGAATGTCACCTATTAAAAACTATTCACCTTCCCTAACAACAATCGCCCAACCAGTCCGACCCCATAATCCAGCACAACCCATTTAAAAACCCCCGGCAAGTTAACAACTGGCGAAAGGCTCCTCCGCGGGCTTATCAGAGCCTGCACGTAGCCGCGTAACGTAGCCGCCTATACGAGGCCTATATAGCTGCGGCTGGCGTCGGTCTGTAAAAGAATCACGCGTACGGCAGTTTGCGGCCGAGGATCAGGGCCCGAGGCGTGTCGCGGGCACCTCGTCGCACGACCCGTTTAAGGTCTCGCCGATTTACCCGGAAATTGACTTTGAAGAGTTTACGATGCGGCGTCGGATCGGATTTTTCGCGCGCGCGCACCTCTTTTCTGATTTTTATTTCGCGCCGAGGAAGTTGCCTGGAGGTTTTTGGTAAGCTCGGGGGGATTCTCTGAGCGATGCGTTTGTTGTTTACTGCTGCACTTTTTAGAAATGATCAGCAATAGGAGTAATCTAGAAAATATAACCAATAATATATATTTTTTATTTATCTTCTCGATGCTGCTTCAAATAAATGATTAAATTAATGATTAAAAGGGAATTAATTAACTTTTATTCTTACAATTTATCCAAAATATTCTCGATCATAACGACAATGAACAGCAACAGAGACCGCAATCTCTTGATCGAATGTAAATCTTACGAGCGGAATTACTTGCGAAAAGTCGAACGAGCGGCGAAAAGAGAAGCAGAGAAAGAGGGCAAAACTGGTAAAAAGGCTCATCCACAGTGATCGAGGCGGATCAGGTCTCGATTACAAAGAATCAATTATTAAACCCGCAAAAGGAAGAATCGTTCCGCACTTCTAGGTATCTAGGAAGGAAGGGAAAGAGGGGTAACATCAATAGAGAAATGCTCGTAGCAAATAAGGAAAAGATGACGATTTGCAACTTGTTCCCGCTCACTTGCATTGTCCTCTTTGATCTTTCGATTTATATATTTTTTTGTTCTTACTTTGATATTCTTTTGTATAAGGATTTGCGGTCGAGAAAAAGCAAGTGCTAAATAAGAAGTACAAAAATTATTATAGGGAAAAGTAAAAATATTAATTATAAAAGAACAATTTAATCGCTAATAATGCAACATCGAATTATTTTCAAAATCAAGTAATTATTAAAAACCATCTTTCAAACATGTCACATCCCTTACCCAAAACCTCTCAGACTCCATTCGAAAACTCTTGAAAATCCCCAAAGCCGCCGTTCCACTCAACTCGGTAAAACTTAATTACCTCTCCTTCATCCTCCAAAAACCATTAAACCCATCAATATTAAATTATTAGCCCAGCCCTCATTACCCGTCCATCCTCCCACACATCGCAGCCTCCCGATACCTAAAAAAAAGAAAAAGGAACCTCCACCATCCGGCCAGCGAAAGACGGAGAGTGAGGTGGAACAAACACGGGGAGAGAGAGAGAGGCAGACACGCGGAAAGGCTTCGCCGATAATCGAGCCCGGGAAAAACTGGAGCAGCTCGCGTGTGTGTTTACGCGCGCGATCCCCCCCGCCCACGACGCGCGCTCTGATTTTTTTCCCTGCCGCTGTCCGGCTTTCTTTTTACTGCCGGTCGGAGGAGCCTCAAAGAGGACCTGACCGGACGCGCTGCACTATCAAGCGAATCGCTTTGGTGGAAGTGCGCCGCTTGGTCGGGGAATCGCTGTCTCCGGATTCGAGAGATGCGTCTATTATTCAAATGCGAAGTTTAGCGTCGTCGAGACTTAGTCAATTTTGAGGACTGATCTTTTAAACGTAAGGTTTGGATTTTGAATCGTGTTATTAATCGTGCATTAACACTTTAGACTTTTAAAACGAAAAGAAAAAAAAGAAATTTTCCAATCGCACAAAAGGTCCATAACTTACGCGAAAACTACGGGAGGAATTCCTCGGCTGAAAGGAAAATTGCAGTTTCTCGCGATTAATCATATAGAACACGCAGAAGCGAAAAAAAAACTGTCATTTCCGAAAACAATACTTCATCATCATAACTGCGTGCGCCTGGCGAGCGAGGCTCAGGCTGTTTGTCTCGCTCGACTTCCTGCTCGCAGCTTCTCATTCCTCTCTCTCTCTCTCTCTCTCGACGCTTCGTTTGCTTCCGCTCCGCGCAGCTGCGGAAATCGTAAACGAATCGTGCCCCGCGGAGCTGCAGAGCGATCGCCGCTAATAAATCGATTGATCTTCGTTAAGCTTAAATGAGGTTTGAAGGCGCGGGAAAAATGTTCGATTCCGCAATAGTGATCTCGCCCTTCTACTTTTATTCGCTTTTTTCTTGTATCGACGATACCAAGAAGGTTCAGGGAAATTAACGGTGTATCGATATTCTAATGGCTAATTTAGATTGGAAGTGCAATTAATTAAATACGCTTTTTATGTAACTGTTATTGTTTTTGTTAAAAATTAGTTATTATTTATGTTGACTTTATTTTCATACAAAATAAGGGTAGAAATCTAATAAGTATAAATCTGTTTTCGAATAAAAATGGCTTCATTCGTAAATCCTATTTTCTTTAATTTTACGAATTTCAACTCGCGCGTAAATTCACTTGTCTGTAGGCAGTACATGTTTTGAAAAATTTTTAGTTGAAAACGCAAAATTTGAAATTGAGGCTATTAGCTTTACTTCTTGCGGAAGCTAAATCTGCCAGATTGTAAGCCTCTCAACCTGCGGTGAATTTTACCTTCAAAAGGACGAATATTTACGCATAAAAACATGAATATTCATTCGAGATCTCCTAATTTGAAACACAGATAGATTTATTCTCGCGATAAAATAAATTACGGCGCTTTTCGTCCTCCCGGTTTATTTATTATTTATTTGCGTAAATAAAAAAAAAAGAAATTCCGCACTGCTTTCAAAAGTATTTTACGCTTCAGTTCCGCGGCTCGACTCTGCAAAATTAATGTCCATAAAAGCTTTTAACCGTCGCGGAAATGCACTCACTATTACCATAATTTCCAATCATCTTCCTGCAAAACGGGACCGAGTCGGGAATACTTTAGGATGTACGCATTCGACGTCTTCCGAACTTCGGGGATATGCACTTTCGGTGTAGATATTTTGATGAAAAATCAGCCATTTCTTGCTGGATTAGAATCGGGAAGTATATATATACGCTCGAAACTTTTATCGAGCTGCGCCGAACCTTTATTTTACCAGTATTTAGCAAATAAATAAAAAAACTGAGTAACAAAAATTTGTTTTCGTAGATAAATATTGCGCCTCTGTGTAGCTAAAAAAATCGGTTTGTTTGCAAAAAACAAAAATAGGAAAAGAAAAAGTTTTGGGTGGTTTGTAGGTTAGGCAAATCCCGAAATTGGTTAGGCAAATCCTTTATTCTCCCTTTTACTTCCGGATAATAATTATGTCCATTTAGTGTTCATTTCATCCCGTTTGAAATTGGAGTCAGAAGTTTTAAGCCTAACTATTATAATTAAACTAGGCGTCAACCCTTAGCTAACTTTTAGAATCCACTTTCACCGTAATCTAACGCTTATAGAAATGATATTTACATTACCTTTCGTAATTAATTCCAAAAGCAAAAATATTAATTTAATAATCAATTTTCAAACGTTTTTCGTTTAATTTTTGCATTTTCCACTTCTGATTCTTAAAAAAAACAGTCGCAAAAACCAATTTCGCCGCATTCCGTTCCCCAACTTTTTCCTCCTTCAATCAGCTCCGAAACAAAGCGAAAGCTCCTATAAATCCGCAACAACTTAATTTCGACATGCTTAAGTATCACAATTCCGCGAATTCCACCAACAACAACAACAACAAACTTTCGCTTAAAAAAGCCGAAAAAAAGAACGTAAAATCCGCGGAGCAGCCGAGAGAGAGAGAGAGAGGAAACCTTTGACGGCATTATCAGAGAGCACAGTGGAAAAGCGCCTCGCTCGCGGAAATCGAAACGGCGAAAGCTCGCACTTGTTTATCAGAGGACTGCGGCGCATCCGATGTGAAAATTGTCCTCTCTCTATCTCTCCGCGCTCCGGGGGAAAAGAAAAAACGGGGGGATAGAATAGCGGCGCGCACCGGAGGCCCGTTTATGAACGGCAAAAAACAAACCAATCGGCCCCCTGTCCTTTTTGATAGGAAGCTCGGATGTGCGCTCAAGCGAGCGGGTATGTTTTACGAGGAGGCTCGTGTATATATATTCCAGGGAGAAGTGCAGGGAACGGCAATAATTTGCTGCTGAGTATCGGATCTTTCTTTCTCTCCTTTTCTGCCTGCCGTTTTTCTGTTTTTGACCGAACGGCTTCGGTTCTTTATATAAACGGAATTTCGGGTTTTTAGGAGATGGAAGGTTTATCGTTTTTATTGCTTAGATAGCAATTTATAAATTGTTTTTAAAGTTTCTTTTATGATGGGAACCACCATTTCACGATTGTTATTAACCACAATAAATTAATTGCTGAACGTTATGTACACGATCTATTATTTTAATTTATTTCCTCATAAATGTTGCAATATGATATCTTTTATAAATATGCTTTATATTACTCGAATATCAAAGGCAAATGGTTGAAAAAGACCTCCTGTGCACGTGTCTATTCAGAAAACACTAAAAAATACGCAAAGCTTGATTAGTAATTCAAAGTAATTCAAGCACATTATTAAGCAACTAACTCTTTCCGTCATCACATTAACAACAAAAAGTTCTTGCATCAAAAGCATCCGCGACAAAGAGCAAAACCGTCAAAGAATAAAAACCAAAGGAACAATTAATAAAAAGAAAAGTTTCAAAAAGACGTCTGACCAAATCCATCCCCTATCTACTTGCGAGCCCGCTAAACCACTAAAAAGTTTGAAAAAGCGCAGCGCGAACGGGGGAGTGAATCCTCGCCGCAAACACGGCGCCAGAGCTTCATCATGCGAGAGGAGAACCGTCGGCATTTCATTTACAGCGAATAAACAGCCAAAGACAAAAGAGAAAGCGGGGGGGGGGGGAGGAAAAAAAAGCGGAGAGCGAGACAAAAGAGAGGCCGCACAATCGCGTTATTCGTTACATCGCTGCTCGCGCAGGCTGTTATTTATCTGCCGGGGGAGGGGAGAGAAAACATCTGCTCGCGAGCCGTGTTTCCGGCTCGATAACGAGTCCATCTGTCGATGATGATGATGATGCGATCTCGCTGCCTGCCCCTTTTTCTCGCGCTTTTTTTCAATCCCCCGCTCCTCTCTCGCTCGCTTCTCGGGGTATATCGAGTGTTTTCCCCTTTTTTGCTTTGTGCTTCTCGAGGTATTAACGGAGCATAAATTCTCTTCTAATGATCGTCGATGATAAAACTCCGGTCCGCAACACTTGACAAATTCCACAAGTTTTAAATTCAAAAGTATCCAAATCAGTCCCGAAAATGAAGCCTGAACTATTAACGCAGACTTCTATAGCGCATTTGTGCAGTTCAAACTTCCTACACTCGGTAAACTGCAAACAACTTCGCTCTTCACTAATTAATGCCCCCGCGAACTGGCTGCGCTCGAAGTTTAAATCCTGGCGAGCTCGACCGCTTCTTCCTCCGCCCCAAAAAAGAGAGCGCATAACTTTCCGTTTTAATAATTCTCGTCCCGGGCAACAGCGGAACATCATCTCCTCTCAACAATTCAAGGCTCGCCGCTACTCGGACACGTGGCCATTCGAAGGACGTCTCGCGAATTCGTCGTCCGGATATTTTCGTACCGCGCCCGCGATGCGCGCAAGGCGCGTGCGGTATACTTGATTCCGCGAGAGCGGACGGTTTGTCGCCGAAAAAAATTGCGCCCGCCGACGTCCTGTCGACGAGCTTCGCAAGACTTTGCCGCAATTTCGCAGCCCTCGCGGAAGGTTTACTTTCGCGCTGTTTTTGATTTGACGCCTATTGAAGACTGACTTGGTAGTGCTTATTTCTGACCTGTACTCGGAGCTGAATGTTAAAGCTTAGTTACAAATAAGTGGCTTTAAAAGATAATGCGAAGAAACTTGTTTTTGGGAAAGAAAATTATTTTTTCGATTGATTTCCTTACTAGCAACATGTATTTACACATCCAGCACCTTCGCGCTCTTCAAAACCTCATTCTCTCCGACCAAATAAAAAAAAGCGCGCCCATCAACCGGATGATCCAGTGCCTCTACATCACGGGGGGGCAAAGATCGTCCGTGACGGGGGTATACCAGTAGCTTTCATCGTCGATTTCGCCCGTCGGTAAACACGAAGCTCGCCACGGACGCCGAGCCGTTCCCTTTAAGAAGTCGGGGCGCCGAGGCTTCGGACGAGGGAGAGAACGCGCCGTCGCCCGGCCGCTCGCTCGCTTATGCGTGCAAATTGAGCGAGAAATTGCCGGGGCGCGCGGGTGGATAAAAATGTCTGAGACGGGCTCCCGACGGGGGTATTCGCCGCGGCCGAGTTGTTTAGCCCATTTAGTCGCCGCGATTGGGCGGATAATAGACGCGGCTTTATCGTACCTCCTCGACGCCCCCTTTTTTTTCGCCTCTGCGTAGAACGAAACGAAGTTAGCTGAGAGTGTTGCTTTTTGCTAAGTCATCGTTACTTGGGGGGAAATTGGATGTATATACTTTTAGCTTGAAAAAAGTTGCTGCGCGTAAAATTGGTCGAAACGTTTCTGCTGCGACTTTGAAAAAACATCAGTTTTTTAAAGGTACACTGACAATGAGAGAAAAATTTAGTAAAAATGACCATCTGTCTAGTAAGCCCACCATAGACTGTCAGAACCAAAAAAATTACCGTACTTTATAGGAAAATTTACCAAACAGTATAGTAAAATTTCTTACAAATTATAGTAATTTTTTTGGTCTTGACAGTCTGTGGTGGCTTTACTATACAGTATGGTAATTTTTACAAAATTATTTGTAATTTTCACTATATTTCTTCTCTCAATATATACTTTCTACAAATTTTAGCAAAACGATATTTACGTTGACGCTCGTGGTCTACCCATTCACTCGACGCCATAAGCATCATCCGCTCGAGCTCGCAACGAAAATCCCTCCTCGGCCGAGGAGCCGCGCAGCCCGAGAGCAAACACACAGGCCACCGCGCGCGCGCGCGCGTCTAACCCAATTACGAGCCGAAACGCGGCGGCGGCGGCGCGCGGCCCATATCCCAAAAGTCCGCGTCAGCCGAATCTCAAAAATCTCCACCTACATATCGCGCCGAACAAAGGAGCAGCGGCAGCAGCGGCAGCAGCAGCAGCGAGGCGGCGGAAAATCTGTGTCGATTCGTATCGCGCATCTCGATGCTCCGCATAAGCAAAGCCGCGCCGCGCGGCCGCAGCGCCGATAAAGTCCGTCTTGAAAAAGGCCCCCGGCGCGTCTAATTACACGGCAGGCGCGCGCCTCGCCGCGGCCCCGTCTAATAGCCACTCGCCCGAGCATAAATAATGCAGCGATGCAGTGTAACACCCTCATTAAACGAGGCCTAATTAAGGCCGTCTTTCGGGGTGGCTGGGAGGAGTTAATGTTGCCGCTGCTGATGCAGACGCCGAGTTCGTTTGCGGCGATCTGATACGATTCCGATTGCTCCGGGTGTGGAAGCGCATTGCGGCGAGTTTAGGGTTGTCTTCGCCGCTGATGCTCGAAAGGTGATTTGGGGGAGTGAATAGTACGTTGTTGCGGAGCACGAGGCTGCGAATACGAAGCGTGGGACTCAAAAAATAATTAGAATCTAATTGGGTGTATTCGGCAGTCGGAAAATACTGGCCTTGTATGAAAATATATTTATAACGGAAGTTATTGATTTTCGGCGATTCTGTTTAAATTAAATGCTTAATCGACATTGTTAAATTTTTATTTATCGTGAAAGCAATTTCGTGTTTTGCGAACGTTCAAATATTCAAGCAATCAGCCGAATAACAATAAACGCGTCATTTATTCAACCGCGGAGCGTTAAAACGCAGAAAATAATTTTATCCGGCATGCATATCCAGCTTGAAAAAGAACATCCTCAAATCCCCTCTTTTTAAATTTTCAACAAGCACTAAAGTCCAACCTACACAACCCAACGAGCCACGAAAAATCACCACCGCCGCCGACGTACGTCGAAACAAGCAAGCAACATCCCCGGCCGATTGATCAGAGCTTGGCGGCGGGGCAAAAGAGAGCGTCACCGCGATCCCGACGACGGAGGCACACGGCCGCGCGAGATAATGAATATTTTCGGAGCGAGAGCCCGAGCGTATTTAATATCGATCGTGTCGCGCATGCAGCGTGGCCGCACCGACGTGCGGAAACTCGGAGATCCGCCGCGAGCGAGCCGCCCCCGTTTATCCGCGAGTAAGAGCTGCTTGCCGATGTTTGGTCAATTTTATTGTGCAGGAATGAAGGTTATTAATCTCTTGAAAAAGTCACGACCGGATGTACGAAGCCAAGTTAAATGATTGGTTAATTAAATTATAACGGGGTTCTTGCTCGGGCAATAATTAATTAACGGAATTAACAAAATATGACCACGGGACTTACGCGTTATGGCTCGGGCAACTCTGCGACGACGCAGAGTGCAATGTCGCCCGGTGCAAGGCCGTTATAACCCCGGTTTCGGGAAGAAACCGAGTTTATTAT
>UCOL01004752.1:0-13580 GCA_900474335.1 Ormyrus nitidulus
GATTCCACGTGGATTCAATCTGATTTCACGTGGATTCAGACTGAATCCACATGGAATCCATATGGAATCAGACTGATTTTTTCAACTGGGTTGTTAAATCAAGCGGGTGCAATAGTGGCACTTCTGCCTAGCCGTGTCATAAAATATTGTTCGATACATGTGTAAGAATCGTTTTTATCGCACTAGTATCGAAAAGTACTATTAGATTCATCAAATTTCTTTTAAGCTTTAAAATATATAATCGATATCAAATATAATATAGGTTTAAAATAGGTAATTGAAAAAATTGTTCTTCAGTCTATATATTTTTCTCAATATATATTACTAATTTAAATATTATTCACTTACGAAGACATTGGGTCTCTTCGCCCGTCCAACTTCCATTGGCACTACATAGTCTAATGCTGTCACCGACTAGATGAAAACCTATTCTGCATCGGATACCGCAAGCAGCATTTACGACATTGTTGCATGCATTTGCTTTGACAAAGTAACCGTTTTCAGGCACTTTTAATTTCAGACATGTTATAGCTAAAAATGGAGTTTTAATTATTTATAAGATTCGACTTTAACAAACTTTTCTATTAGAAAACGAATCCACGTCTTTTTTAAATTTTAATTACAAGTATTCTCTTAATTTATTTTTTGTTAAAAAAAGTAAAAAAAATATTATTCAAAACTCAATTAAGAACAAAAGTTTTAACTAATTATAAAAAAATACATTTTCCTTCAAAAAACTAAATTTTTTTTGCAGTTTTTTAAATATCAGCAAAATTCCTGAGATGCGTAATTATTTTTTGTTTTAAAGTATAGAAAACTTTAAAAAAACTAGTACAAATGTGTATATTTTTTAATTTAAAAAAATATATTAAATTTAAAGTTTAAGAATTATTTTAAAATGCTTATGTTTTCGCTTAACACGAGAAAACAAATTATAAAATAAAACTGTAGTATGAGGAATCTTAAAGATATTAAGTAATCCTTCTTTTCTCTTATATTTTTGTAATATTAGATATAATACATGTGTTAGAGAAGGAAGTACATTATAGTGTAGTAGTACTATGTACAGGACACTGGGAAACTGGGATTGGTTTGACGTAGAAACATTTTGGTACAATTTGAGTCTTGGGTGAACTACCCACGTGACCAGGTTTCTTCCAATAGTACTTCATTCGTTATCCCGCGCTCGAACAAACGACATGTGTTAACTGTTCGCTTATTAGACAATAGTGAAGATTCGCGAATCTGTTTCGCTTATTAGACGATAGTGAAGATTTGTAAATCTGTATTTTTTATTGAATAATTAAGTTAGATTATGATGTGCACGAGGCGTATTACAAGAAAGACGGTAATATTATCATTTCTGAGAAATATAAGATACGTTTTAGAAAACAACGAAGGTCTTAAGGATCGTTACAGAAGAAGAATTCGATATATGCTAACAGAATTTACTAATTATAGAAAAAAACTAAAAAAAAGTGAAAACAAAAGAAAACGTGAGCCTAGAGGAAGCAGATATATGAAACATCTTTAATAGCAATTTATCAGTCTGATATTTTATGAGTATTTTTTTATTTACACTTTCGTTTGGCTATAAAATTTGAGATTTCAATAATCTG
Organism: Ormyrus nitidulus; assembly: GCA_900474335.1. Taxonomy (NCBI): domain Eukaryota; kingdom Metazoa; phylum Arthropoda; class Insecta; order Hymenoptera; family Ormyridae; genus Ormyrus; species Ormyrus nitidulus. The sequence goes on from UCOL01004752.1 coordinate 1,620, forward strand.
TTCCGTGTTCAATTTCTAAATTTTTTATTGGAATTTTGTTTGAAGTAACAAAAATGAATGATTTCCGAAGTACAAAACCATTTGATTACATATCGGCAACGAAAAATTTGACAGAAACTGAAAAGAAGAATAAAGCTATTCAATTGAGATGGTTTCGTAATAACCAATGGTTATGTGATAAGTACAGGTATGTTAAAAATTAATTTACAAGTTTTATTACTGTGTATTTAATAAAATAAACGTATTTCAGAGAATTGGAGAAAAGGTTAGACAGGATATGTGACGAAAAGCAAGCCGGTGAAAAAGGCACAGCGGCGGAAGACGGTGACAAAAGAACGTGTCTTCCATTTCCTAAAAGCAACAATGACACTGTAAGCTATTTTATTGTTAATTTTAATGTTTTTCTTTACTTTTGACATAGAGCATTTAAAATAAATCTTAAAGATTAAATTTTATTACATTATCTAAACTCAAATTTCTGTTAATCTTTTTAAAATGAGTTTTTAAAGTATTATTATTATTATTATTAGAATTAGATGTTAATTTTAAAATTTATAAAATATAATATAAAAAATATGCATTTTAGTATGGTTGGCTTGCTCGAAGGCCAGAATTTCAATTGGATATTTATGGAAGCCTTGTGATACGTTATCCTAATCCAATGGATGAGATTGTTCTGTTGACTGGAGATATGCCTACTCTAGGAGGTGGTAAAGGATTCTTTTGATAAATAGATATTTACCTTCACAATTCCCTTGATCTCCAATAAATCCAGAAGAACAAGTACAATCTTTTGGTGAGGTAGCTGCAATCTTTATTGTTACATGATTTGCGTCAGGGCAAGGAATACATGTTACAGATAAATCTTTTGAATTGCTTTGAAATCCATAAGTTCCATTTGGACATGCTATGAAGTTAAAAAAAAAGTTAAACCAAATTCATTTCTTTCTATCAAATTATTTGAAATGGAAAAAATTTTTTAAATCATTTAATACTTAATCTAACACTTAAAAAGTTAAAAAAAAACATTTATTTTTTCACAAATTATATGAATAGAAGTATTATTCTTAGTATTAAGTAAATTTTTAAAAATTTAAAGATTAAAAGAATCTTGATGAGAGTATTTGAATCATTATTATTTTTGAATGTTTTTTAAATTTTACCAGAAGTAAACAAAATTGACAAAAAATTGTAATATTTAAAATAAGCATTAAATTTACATGTTTAAAAATGCGTTACTTTGTAAAAAACAGAAATAAAATAAATTTTTTAATTAACATAAATTTGTGTACATTCTTTTGTGATGTTCAATTTACACAAATGGATTTGGTTGTAAGAATTTGTACTATACGCATTTGATTTTTCTATGAAAGAAAGCTTTGACGTTGCGTGTAAAATGCTCATCATATATTTCTCGCAAATACGAAAATTCTGTTAGTAATAAGTATGGGTGTACCGCGCGCACCGTTCAATTTTTGGCAGCGAACTTACGTTGACAGGAGCCGGCGAGACCGGTCCCAAAGTATCCCAATGGACACATGCAGGCATAGTGACCGCTCGCAGTGCCACAAGTGCAGCTAGCAATTGCATCGCAACAGCCCGACTCCTTTGACTTACGGCTGCTGTCCGCGGTACACAACAGGTCGCAATCGCGTCGATTGCTGACCGCTGCGTACACACCACTTTGCAGATCTATTACAATAAATGAAAAGTGAAATCAGGCACTGATAGTCACCAAATTCATTCCCACAAAATATGCCTGAGAACTTCTCGTTATTCAAAGTCATTTTTAGTGAAAATCGAGCCGCTTATTCATTTGTACTGCAGCAAAATAAAAGTAAATATTTCCAGACTTTCTCTTTGAAAAAATATAGACGAAATTATTAAGTGCAACAGTAAAATTAATATTATTTTATCTGTAATTATATTTTTAATTTGAGCACAAATCATTTTTTGACACGTAACTTAATAGGCTTAAGACCTGTACATTTATTAACACGGCAATATTTCCGCACTGCTAGTTCTGCAATTATTGCTAAATTAGTTGAGGAAATGATTTTACTAATTATAGGTTTTAACGGAAGAAAGTAATAAAATTTCAAATTGTTTTAAGTTTTCGGAGCTAGTAAAAAGGGAGGCTTTTTAAATCTGCATTTAAATAATTATTTTTTCTATTTTTATGAGCTACTTTCTACTTATTTAACTTTACAAATGAATAGCTAAAAAGTAATTAATTTTACGAAGTACAAGTTTTAAAAGCAAACAATGTTTTTATCGAGGTAGAGTTTTTTAGTAAAATTCTTGTGTCAGTGATAATATTAAAACTACTTTATATTGATTGTCGCGAGTCACCTGGTGTGTAATGATTCGGAATATCGAATTTCAAGTTGTGACTGTTTCGTCGGTATAATAAAGTAGATGTATGTATGTTGTGAGAAAATTCGATGATAAACTAGGCTATTGTCAATGATCGTTTTATTTCGTTGTCGTATGCAGACTACTTGAACGACTAATAATTTAGAGTCTCCTAAACTGTATGTGGTTAATTAGAATTACTTGTTTTTATTTTTCTCGTAATTTAGAAGGTCGCTTAGAGTAATTGCATTCATTATTGATGTATTAGGCGGTAAGTGTTTTAAAATGTTGAAAGATTCTCGTTTATCCGTTCAGAGTTTGTCCAAAGAGAAGAGAAGAGAAGATGTGGGTATATCGTTAGACTGAAAGACAAGACCAGACACACAGATACCTCGGTGTAGCGCTTTTCTTGCAAAAGTCTCAAATTCCAGGAAGCTATTGAGAAAATAGCTGTAAGCGTAGCTGGGCTCGCTGGCGATGTCGCGCAGCTCGTCGACGTTGCCGGTTTGGATGCCGAACGTAAATATCGTAACGCCGAGTCCCTTGAGGAGGTTCGCGGCGTGACGCGGATCGCCACCGTTGCTGAATCCGTCCGTCAGTAAAAATACCAGCTTCTCGGCTCGCGCCCTACTTCTCTCCAGTATCGCCTAGACCGAAGCAGGAAGACGATTGTCAGTGCGAGTTGTTGAATTGTTGCGGCATGAGAAAGAAAGCGACGTATTGCTCGGCGATTTACTAACAAAGGCCTCCATGAGAGCGCCGTGGGTGTAGGTGCCGCCGCCGGTGTAGCTGATGTTGGCCAGCTGCCCGTTGAGCAGCTGGCACTTCTCGCTGAAGCCGGCGAACTGGCGGGAAACGTAGTCGACGTGCCGGACGACCTGGCCGCGGCCGGCGAAGGTGACGATCGCGACCCGGGCGGCGGACGGCCCCATCGCAAAGTCCGCGAGGAGTTTGCGGACGAAGCTGAGCTCGCCGCGGAAGTTGTTCTCGCCCACGGAGGCCGAGGCGTCGATCAGGAAGACGAGCTCCAGCTGAAAGCATCGGTAGCTGTGGGCTGTGGCTTGCGGCGGGAAGAGTGGGGGTCTGTCCTTAGCCTACCTGATCGGACCGGCTCCTGGCGTCGTCGACGCGCTCCTTGAGGGTCCGCGCGCGCTGCGCCGCCGCCGCCGCCGCCGCGAGGCGCCGCCGCTCCTCCTCTCCTCCGTCGCGCTCGCCGGGACTCTGCGCGCCGGCGCCGGTGGCGGCGACCAACAGCAGCAGCAGCAGTGCCAGCAGCAGCAGAAGCGGCAGCGGCGGCGGCGGGCCAGTCATCGCGAGGCGGGCAGCGCGCGCCCCTGGTGCATAGTCCAGCTCCGCTCGCGGCTTTCGACCAGTGCAGCGCCTGATTCAGTGCTTCCTCTTTCCAGCGCGCGCTTCTTCCACTGGAAAATCCTTTGTGAAAGTTTTCCGAAGTAGACTCGAGAGCACTGTAAGGCTGCCTACAATAAACTATTTCTCTTTTTTTCTCACTCGAGCACCTGGATTTTAGGCTGAATTTTAGTCTTTGCGCAAGCACTTTTCAAACACTCGATCACATGCAAATTAGATTATGACATCCTTTATCTAGGCAGTCCGATCAAAATAAGCAGTCATTCCGAGTCAAGCCAAAGAAAGCGGCAAGACTTTTCACTACTTATTATAACTTGGAACGCGCGGTTTTAACTACTTACTTTTGTTACTTTTGTTACTTGGAATGAAGTATAACTATATAGTATTATCAAGGTGCAATGATCGTGCAGAGGAATAGGTCTTAAACTTGTGATACAATGAACTTCGCGGAGATCTCTATAAATCGAAATTTACTACTACGGGAAGCTATAATTTAGTTATTGGAAAGTGAGAGTTATGTTAGTTAGTAGACCTTTACTTTATGAATGGCATGCTTTTCTTTGCTTTAGGCATTAAGTTTCTTTGCAGCTCGAAAACTATCGTCGTTTATAGTAAAAATGGAATTTAAGTTTCCGCTTTTGCAAACATTTCTACGCGATCTACCATTCTTTACATAATTACCGTTGCAAAGAATTTAATTGCGATAAACAGCATCGGCGTGGAAAAACTGCACAATGGGTTCAACTACTTTTTGGCGCTTTATTTACTCTACTTGTTAAAAAAGCAAAATTATCAATTACTTTCTTGCATTGTCAGCCTTTATATAATAACTATTTACAGCGAAGAACGGTTGACTTTCTTCTATTAAGCATAAAATATCTCATATTTCAAAAACAATAAATTTCTTTTCCTTTACGGCCAGTAAAGGTTAATAAGAAACTCAATCGATTAATTAATTTCAAATCTCCAGTTATGTAGTTTTAAACGAACTAGATATCGGTTGAATTAAAAAAACAATAATCTTTCGTTGAAAAATCAACTAGTTCCATTCGAAGCAGCTTTGAAATTGTAATAAACGGATGAGTAATAAATTAATAGTTAAAATAGCATAAAGTTTGTATAAAAAGGTAAGTTATTACACATAGAGAATAATATTTAGAGCACATACGAGAAAGCGAAATTTATCAAAGAATATTCTTGAGAGTCCTCTCCTCCACGTGGGCAGACACGATTTCGTAAGAAGCGCAACAGACGCGCAATTTCCCTCGTCCTCGGCGACAGATCTTTAAAAAAAAAAAAAGAAAATAGTTCCACAGCGATCGAAAGAAAAATTATTCGAAATATATGAACTTGTGCGTCGAGCGGAAAGCGGAGAGTTGAAGCTGCACGACGGGCACTTCGAGCGGAGGATCGTAAGGCGGCTTGGAGCGCGAGACTCGGTGTCGCACTGCGAAATGCTACTGGCAATCGGAGGGATAATACTGCCTCTCGAGAAGTCGGATGAAAAAGTAGTCGACGCCGCCGACGAGGAAGATGGAACAAGGAGCTCTCTGTTCCATTTATAAATGAGATCGCATTTACACGCATACGTTCACACGCTTGCGCTCCGAGCCGCACACAGCTCTCTCTCTCTCTCTCTCTCTCTCTCTCTCTCCCTCTACCTCTCGTTCTCTCTCTTTCTCTGTCTTTCTCCATAGCCATCTGCGATGCCTTCGGTCAAGTTGCCTGACGCCCGAAATGGATTTCGTTCCTCTCCTCTACCCCTTACAACTAATAACGATTTAAACCAACTGCCTGCACGTGCACGTCGCGCTGTCCATTTATTTTTCTCGATACACGGAGAAATTTTCTTTCTTATTACTTGCAGAAAACTATAAAAAAAAAAACTAAAATAATAGTGCAAAAATATTGTTATTCGTTGATTTTTAAATGCACTGTTGACTGTACGCTTAGACTGTACGACATTCATGCTGGTCTTCAATCAATGCATTGATCAATCGTACACTTGTAGAATAGGAACATAATCGTAATAAACAGTGTCTATGTTAAAAGAGAAATATAAATGTAGCAAAAGTGATGCAGTTGCAAGTGAAAAATACCCAACTCCGTAATTATTATTATTAGAGAAAATTTAACGCACTCATAAAATAGACCTTCTTGCCATCAGGAAACCGTAATAATTTAAGCAATTGCATTTTGCAGTATGGTTTTCCTTTCAGTTGATAAAAAATAGTTGTAAACGACGAGTCTTCGAAGTATAAAGTCCTCTCGATTGGATATTCTCTTGTGGCAAAAAGATTTCCTTTTAACGTTGCAGCATTGAAACCTGCACGCAATCGAATACTACTTGCATTGAGTCAATTTTTTGTATATTGTAGTGTGGCTGTTTTTGTTAGACAAAAGAATTTTCCTTTGTTAAAATTGAAATGCACCATAAATCCCCGATTCCATTCTGCATTATAGTTTTTAAAGAGTCACTTGGCTGGACTGGCTAAGGTTGCTGCTGTGCCTCTTACCTCACAGATCACAAGTTTGAATCCATCGCCGGGCAGTTCTTTTCGATTGATTATGTTTATATACAGTACGTTCAGTAATTATTTATATTAAATTATATAATAATTTTTAAGACAAGTGATCTAATAGTGCGTGATTATTTAATACAATAAAAAAGTTGAAAGTGAAAAAAATGTGTTAAAAACAGTAGCAGTTCTATGAAAAAACGAACCAAAGTAACTGTATAAAAAGATCATACCTCCAAGATAATTGAATAAAAATTTCTTATTTGAAAGGAAATCCTTTTGCCTCAGTGCATCCTTGTTCGAAAAGGATTTTCCTTTTACCGCTAAAACCTAGCTTTTGTTGTCAAAATGAAAAAGAAATTCCTCTTACGCCGATAGGATTCTTCTCGTTGAAAAAGGATCGTTTTTTGAGTATACTTTAAATGATTAAACGTTTATATAGAATTAAATTGGTATAATTTAAATCCCCCTTCGGAAAGCTCTGTTACTCTTGAATAATTATTGAGTGCATCATTTGTTCGAGATCAGGAGCGAAATAATAATAACGTGAATGATGAAGAAACGTATAAAAATAAAACGTTAGAGTTTTCGATGATAAATTCACTGTCTTGGCGTGCAATTGATTCGTTCGGCGCTCGATAAATAAAACGGAGCAACGGATAATCGATTGACGTAAACTAGAAAGTAGAAGATAAAAGCCAGCAGGCGCGTCTGGCGGGCAAATATCTGGCAGGTCGCGTCAAAAGGGTTAAAAAGCTTCCGTCTTTCTCGGTTCGCCTTAGCGATAATCGCGGCAGCTGCGGCTCGTGCAGCTCCGAAGAGAGCGATTACGGCGGCTTAGGCGCCACTTGCCTTTCTCTCTTTGCTTCTCTATCCCCCGGCCGCACGTATTAATATAGAAAAGTTTGAGCCTGGCCAGGCCGTTATGAAGAGGCGAGAGGATAGGACTCTCTCGAAAAGCCATCCTCGAGCGCGGAGCAGGCAGTTTAGGAGGAAACCTCGCTCGGATCTACTTGTTGCTGCGTTCCCGTTCGCCTTCCTTTTTCGCCGGTGCGTCTGCCCACGTAATTATTACCAGATATTCTTTCTTACGAGAGATCGGTATTCTTGTACTTTTACCTGCCTTTAAATCACCTTTTCTCATTTTTCAGCTCTGCATCAGAAACGGTATTATAAATTTCTTTGAATGGGGTAATGAATTAGCCTCGCGTAAGGCCGAATACTTTTAGCTAAAACTTTAAGCAAAGTAAAGAAACGACTGATTTTGAAACTTGGTTTGAAAGAGACGCAATAACAAGTAGGTGAATCTCAGACGATCAGGACAAGTACTCGCAAGAGCGAGGCGAACGAAGCACTGCGATAAAAAGCTACGCAAAGCGCGCGATCGGATCTCGGTGTCCTTGGACTAGGCACACCGTAGGTAACTTGCTCTTTTTCTCCACCTGCCGCTTCCCCTTCCTACATTTGAACGCGGACTCTCGTGATTTCGTTCAAAAGGGCGGCTGGCGCAGCTTCAATCTTTTACCCGTGCATCTAAATTATCTAATACAGAGACAGTATTTTCTCGGAAAATCAATCTTTTCCCCAAGAGAAATTTCTTCTCAGTCGTCCGTACCAAACGGATGTCTTGTGCGGTAAGAGGAAAATTCTTAGCGCGTCAAAGTTAATTGCATCGAGGTAGGAGGAATTGATTTTGGTGCCGAGATGAAAAATTTAGAAGTTGTATCGAGGCTGTAGCTAGAAAGCTCTTCTACTATATGACTTAAATTAAAAAAGTACACTTATTATGTATTTTCAATCATATTCGGTCACCTCTCTCAATTCAGCATTATACAATTTAGAATGAATTGAATAAAAAATGCTGCCTCGATCGAACTCGACCCTGCCACCTGTGGGGTGAACAAAATAGCAACGCGCATTCTACACTATACGCTACACTGAAGTGCTTTCGAAAATAATGTGCTTTTTAACGCAAAAAGTTTAATCACTAAATTTTATTCCTTAAATTATTATCATTCTGTGGCTAAAAACTTTCGCATATTTTAGAATAATTACTTTTTATATTTTTGAAATTTACAGACTCGTCGAACATAATAATTATTGAAATGTAAGCCTCCAACAGAAACTTTGACACTATTTCAAAAATGAAATTAATCGTTTTACTGCTAACGGCCTTGTGGTACGATTCACCTAGTTTCGGTCACTTACAAACCAACAACCAAAAGGAGCCTCGCGTCGAGACGCAAAGGTGGAACAAATTAAGCAAACGGCAAGACGACAGTCTCGGTTACTTGGAGCAATGTAGTATTCTACAGTTTTGGGATAAACAAATAGGACGCGTCAACGTTCTCGCGTTTTTCGATTCGTCGTGGCAATTCAGTCATCGGCAAGCTTCTATGTAAGTAAACGCCCCCTTTTTTACCTCAATCTTGCTGCAGTAATTAGCATTAATCGGAGCATCATTGGAAACAGGCTAAGAATACTGAGAGAGCGATTCGACAAGACGGGCTTCGACAATATTCAGTTCTTCGCGATAAACGCGGCGTCGGGGGCGAGTCGGTACGTCGACAGGTCGGAAGTCGAAGTCGAGGAGCAAACTTGGAAACAAATCTCGCCGAGCGAGGCCGACGGAGTTCCGCCAGTTGTCGTCTCGCCCGAAGCGCTCATCGAAGCCTTGGGCCCGGACGTTTACTTCATTCAGGACACCGAGGAGCTGCAAATCTGGCCGAAACTCAGGGCTTTTCGAGATCAGATATTGGTCATCGATCGGTACGCTGTCGTTTACTAATCTAAGTGTACTCGTGAATGATAGGCTTTATCAATAGTTTTCGTTTCATGCGCAGCTGTGGACGCTTAACCTACCAAGTAATCGTGCCTTGGAGCATTTTACACTTTCCGTACGTGAAGGCGGCGATTCTCTCTACTTACAAGGACGAGCCGTGCGGTCACTGCCAGGTATTACACGAGAAACTAATTTTAAAGCATATAATTTACAGCGCTTTTTTTATCAGTTTCAAGAATCTCCTTTCGATGCAACAACGACTGAACAGACCAAATCCAGCGGTACCCCAGGGACAACGACAGCTGCCTTAGAAGAAACGACAACAACTTTAATCGATCAGATAGAAAATAATGATAATTCCTCAGCATCGGAAGAAATATTGACGTTCATTATTCGCCCCGGAAATAGAAATGAATCGACTGACTCGGAAAAAACGACTCCTTTACCCGTCGAGACTGAAAGCTATACACCAACATTTTACACTACTACTACTACCTACGATTCAAGATCATCAGACTCTTATAACGATTTTTTGAATCTGACTGACAACGAAAACAAAGACGAATATGCGAATTACACCACGCCGATAGATTTGGAATCAACGAAATCGGACGAAGAAAAATTTCTTATTCAAGTTACAGATAAAATCGACGTCGACAGTACAAGCGAGCAACAAGTTTCGGTAAGTAAAATAAAAATCGTCCCCTCAATTTCTGCACCGTTTGTAAATATCGAAAAATTATCGTCTCAGGGAACGGATATTCCAACGACGACTGAGATTTCGGATTCAAGCACCGAAAGTGCAGAAGCAAGACTGAAAGACTCGGATGAAATTGAGAGTCTAGAGTCTCGTGATGCTCTAAAGTCAAGATCGACCAATGCTCGTTCAGTTTCGCCTAATGACGGCTCTCACAATCGCTTAGAAGTTGTAGAAATTAATGGGTAAATTAATTCGATTGAAAGTAGGATCAAAATTAAAATGAACAATTTGTGATTATTGTTTTGCAGCGATACAAGCGGTGACGAGGAATCGTTGGAGTCGGACTTTCTGATACCAATCCGCATAATAATGCGAGCACCGCACGTCGACGAGTACAGCGATAACACGATGAAGGCACACGAGTATCTAGTACTCAAGACAGGTCTGCCCGACTACCACGGCCACCTGGACGACTCGAAAGAGTACGCGTCGACCGAGGAAAACGAAAAGGAGGGACACCAGCCCGTACGCAAAAAGGCCGAGGTCATCAGGCGAACATTCGGCAAGGATGAAAATCCTGGATTATACGGCGAGGTGGTTTACTTGGGGAATGAACAACTAATCGGAAACACGCAGTCAAGCGCCAGCGATCAGGACGACGATAGCGGTGACGACCAATCGGTCAGACAAATTTTAAACCTTCTAATCTTCCGTAAATTTCAATTTTTAATTAAAACAATCTTTTGTCACAGGCGTCGGAACCGCATGAATCGAATTTCTACGAAGATCAGGTAACACCTACGACAAACAGTTTATCTTCTAGTTACGAGAAAGATAATGTAGAAGACCCTTACGAGAATCCTGGTACCGTACACATGGGAAACACGGAAAAGGCTTATCCTGATAATTCCGACTTCGATGAAGAAGTTGACGTAGTCGAGGAAGAAGCTAAAAGTAAATTAATAGCACACTATAGCAAATTATTACCATGGTTGTATTATGTCTTAGCCAAATGAATACTAATTTAATTTATTAATTATTGTAATAAAAAAATTCGTATATTGACTCTTTAAATAAATTTTTTTACAAACTTACAATTTATCTTTTATAACATTTTTTCAATGCTACATTATATATATATATATATATTATATCTACAAAAATGATATAAAATGGAAGTACATTCGTAAAACCCTGGATAATTTGATACAAATCCTCTGGTTTTGTACTGCTTACTTAAGACACCCTTAAAATTATTGATTAATTACTCATCATCCGAGTCAAGTATATTATTATCAGAGTGAGTGCTTAACGAGGTACTGCTACTACTACTACTTGTACTACTACTACTAGTACTAGTACTGGAAGTACTTAATGAATCATCTGAATCAGAATCACTATCACTGTCGCTTTTAAGTACATTTGAGCTAAAATAAATATTTTTTTAGTATAATTTAAATAAAAATATCAATCTTTTTATAAAATTAATTGTTTATAATATGTAAATACATACTTGATATAACCATTATCAATAATAAGTTTTGCTAAATCGTCAGGTAAAGTATGTAATTCATTTTCTATTACTAAGTCCTCTTTTGCAACGGAATAAGCTGCTTCCTCAATCTCTTCAAGATCTAACCCAATATCTTTTTTTGATGGATTTATCTGCAAAATAAATGTTTTATTGTTCATAAATTTTTTTTAAATACAAGCAAAATTGTTCTCTAATGAATGGTAGTTAACTCACATTTTCTAGCAATGAATTTAGTTCATCTATTTTGGAATTTGGAAGCTTTTGTAGCCATATCAAATAATCTTTGATATATAATTCATTTAAAATGTATCTTGGTTCATATGAATTATTAAAAAGTGAATGGATTGCGCAAAAACGCTTTATTATATATTTTTTACCTGGAAAAATATTTAAACTATGTATTAAACAATGTGGAATGGAAAATTTAAAAAATCATTTACCTAATTTAACAGCTCGTTTCACATCCTCAAATATCTTTATTGAAAGGTCCCAATTTCTTATTAAAGGATAACATAAAGAACGTCTTATGCAACTTATAATTACGTCATTCATATTTGTAAAACTCTAAACAAAAAAAAAAAAAAATGAATTAATAACTAAAAAATATAATTGCAAGAAATAAATTTTATACCTGAAACCAACATAAAGTTGAACTAAGTTTATTTATTGTCCAAGCACTTTCCACAGTATTTTCATTTAATGT
>UCOL01004753.1:0-13591 GCA_900474335.1 Ormyrus nitidulus
CAACTACAAAGCGGCCCATCAAGGGTACACCGAATGCACCGAAAATCGAAAGGTGTTCCTATAGGCGATGTCCAGGTGCTCAGGTACACCTTAAGGACGATGGGACATCAACTACAAAGCGGTCCATCTGGGGTACAGTAGTATATTCTTCAGCAATAAAATAACTTATGGAAAGCTATTATGTGAAATTTTTTATAGCCGAAGGATACCCCACATTAAGATAGGCTAAATGCCACTTTTTCTTAATTCAAAATCTAAGTTAACATACCAGTAGATACATAAAAAATCTAATATTTAAGCAAATTAAACACCTCCTCTCCGCCCCCTTTTCTAGTAATCTTAAAAACCACTTTTTTCACGAAATTAACGCACCATATAATTAGCGCTAAAAATTGCTCAGCTTTAAACGTCGATCACTCGGCTTCAAAACGTCGCACCGTGGTTCGTTTCGCCGAAAAGTTGGTCGAAATTAAAAATATAATTTATAATTTATTTAAATGCATATGTTAGACCCTACTCAGATTAGGTTAGATTGTCGTGGTTTAGGGTAGAGCTAATACCGATTGCGAGACAGTCGGTCTGTCTTACGCGAGTCGCGCGGCGAGTGGTGTCACGCTGCGATACAGTGAGCACTTCAAAAGCTCGAAAACGCATCTGCGACGCGTAAAAGCGCGTTAGTAATTAGTACGCGAAAGTCTTGTAGTTTTATTTATTATTCTTCTGTTTTCTATGTTTCAAATAAATGTCATTTTGTTACAAGAGTATTCGCGTGTGACTTTCATTGCCCAATCCCTCTGGTCCGAAAATTCCTACAAACTACCCACTACTTGACCATCAGGACAATTTAACAAAACATCAAGGAAATAAATTTTTAACAGAATTCAGAAGTGGGATTAATACAGACAATAGTTTAAGAGTCAAATGATAAGTTCTTATAATAAATTACGAGTGGTTGTGTAATACGAAGATTTAAAAATCCAAAGTGGATACATATAAAGTGTCTTATAAGTACAAACATTACGAAGGACGGACAAGGTTGCGCAAATATAAACAGTAGGAGTACTGGAGCGTGCTAAGGAATTCAGTGCGAAGATAATCTGTAAAATTGTTTCGACTAAGGGAAGTAAACCTAGTCGAACAATGCAGAAAGTTCGAGAGGCATACGCGAGTAAATAAACAGTGAGATATACGAGTCGTATAGTGAAACGAACGGAAAGCCCAGTGGTGATGAACGAGAAGGCGAATCAAATTGAAAAGAGCGCGACGGATGGATTTGGAGAATTAACTTTCGACAGATTTCATAGAGCTATAAACGAACAGCCCCCAAATTGGCGGTCGACAAATCAGTTTGAATTAGTACGTAACATGAATTCGAGTCAAAATCAGGCGGCGACTGCAGCAGAAGCGGGGTTGCTGACTCGAGGCACAGGGCGAGGCGGAGGACGCATTAGTTCCGAGAATCAACTCAGAGGCCCAACAGGACTTGGTGCTAACTCGATGCGCAATAATCCAGGTAACCGAGCATCCAACAGCGATATGAGCTTGGATGAGAATTTTGTTCCGACGCATAACCGATTTAGAACTCAAAATGAAGCGGCGGCGAATGGAAGTAGTCGCGAAGGATCAGGTAATCTAAGTGGGGCTAATTTGGAGGTTATGGTAATGACCATGATGGAGAAAAGCCGCCGACGCGACGTGCAACGCGACGCAGCATTGGATCAGTTGTTGACTCGCCTTACGCTTGCTCCTCTGGGACAAGCGGCTCAAGCTAATCCTGGTCCGCCTGCGCAAAACTTCCAAGTGATGCCAGACCTAAGCAAAGGAATTCGAAATTTTGTAGGTAATGAAACTTCGACTGAGGCACGAGACTGGATAGTCAACATCGATAGTATACGATTGCTGCATCACTGGCCAGACGCTTTCGCCTTTGAAACTGCACGTATGCATTTGAAGGATGAGACACGAGACTGGTTCAATGCGAAATGCATCTTACTAACCTCATGGGAGATTTTTCAACGTGAATTTCATACCACCTACGTGCGACAGGACAGCGCTACGGCGAGGTGGAGAAGGATGGCCGAACGAGTACAGCCAAAGGGGGAGCCGCCTCAACAATATTTTTTCAATAAGTTGAAATTGTGCAAGGATTTAAATCTTCCCTTCACAGATGTTAAGGAGCAAATTTTAATAGGCCTGTGGTCACGAGACCTTTTCAACGCTATGTCAGCACGGACACATGCAAATGCAGATTCTTTACTACACGATATATTGGAGTATGAACACATGACTACGCAGCGTGGAGATAAAGTCAGAGGCCACACCAGTGCATTTATCCCGGCATCTAAGTTCGAAAGCTCCAGGCAAGTACCTCAGCACAATGTAGCAACTGCGACACCGCAATACAACGCCGCTCGAGCGAATAGTAACGACAAGGGAGAACCGCGTTGTTTTAATTGTCAAGTGTATGGGCACTTATCTAGGAATTGTCCATTACCTAAAAGGGATCCCTATTGTAGCCGGTGTAAACAGACGGGTCACTCTCTACGATCGTGTCCCAAGGCAGTTGAAGAAATTAAAGTGATCGAAGAACAGACTACATCAACGGTGACCAAGTACTTGAAGCCAGCTTTACTCGATGGCAAAACGATGAACTCCTTCGTCGATATAGGCAGCTCAGTCTATTTAATGACCATACGTGTAGCCGTATTCAACCAGTATCCAATTATTTACGATTTTAAGGAGCTACAGGGTTTTGGATCAGTGCACTACACTACGCAGTCCCCTGGTTACATTATAGCTACGGTGCAAGTCGACGAAGCGGTCGTGGCCAATGTCAAGTTTCATATAGTCAATGATGAGGCCCTCAACACTGATGTTCTTATAGGGCGACCATTCACTGATCATGAGGACGTAATATATAAAAAAGAAGGAGACACGCTTACATTTGTAAATAGAAATGTGACTTCCTCATCTACATCGGAAAAGACAATTAGTTATAACTATCAAGTAAAGTCTAATTCAACAGCCCTTCCAATGACTATCAATATGATAGAAGTACACGCAAGTCAGTGATGAATTTAACCGAGGTCCCACTCAACATCAAACAAAATATCCTGCTCTTAAGGGGTAAGCTTGAGGAGCTGCCGGTAATGCAGACCAGTGTACGACGTTCTCCAGTGACCAGTGACGATTTGAACATCGACGGAGATCAGCCCGCTGAAGTCATCACGGACCTGCTGAACATCATCAACGAATACCGCGATTGCGTAGCAATGAATATTTATGAGTTAGGGTGCGCTCAAGGCGTCGAGATGGATATTGTCGAAGAACCAGGATCTACTCCTGTTGTTTGTAAACCTTATCGCGCTAGTAACGTAGAGCGAGAAAAGATGCGAACGATCCTTGCTGAATGGCGCGCCGCAGGAATTATATGTGAGACAAATTCCCCTTATGCTAGCCCTGTTTTGCTAGTGCAGAAAAAGAACGGTGATTCGAGATTAGTTGTAGATTTTCGCAAACTTAACAAACAAACTCAACGTATGCACTTTCCGTTACCCGACATCGACGAGCATCTCGCAGAAATAGGCACGAATAATACATTCATCACACTAGATCTTGCTCACGGATATCTACAGATTCCCCTCGCGGAAAGCGCTAAGAACAAAACCGCGATTATTACTCCAGACGAAACCGCAGAGTTCAATCGTCTAATTTTCGGGTTGATGAACGGTCCTGCCTGTTTTTCAAAATTTATGTATCGCGTTTTACATCTGCTACGTAAATCCTTAGTACTGTTTTATCTTGATGATATTTTTATCGCGGGCAAATCGTGGGTAGACTTACGAGATAAACTCATTGCGGTTTTGAAGGCTTTACGCGACTCCGGCCTCACAATTAATCTCAAAAAGTGTCAGTTTCTAAAGCGCAAAGTTGTATATTTAGGATTTGAAATTTCACCAGACGGTATTAAACCAGGTGAAGCGAAAACCATCGCGATAAGTAAATTTCCGGTACCCAAGAAAGTTCATGAGGTGCGTAGATTTCTGGGATTAAGCGGATTCTTTCGACGCTTTGTCGTTAAATATGCGGAAATTGCCGATCCATTATACAAACTTCTAAAGTTGAATCAAACATTTTCATGGAATACTGAAGCGAATAAAGCATTCGAACGCCTACGGGAAGAATTGTCAAAACGCCCTATACTGCAACCCTTTAATTCTAAATCGTATACAGAATTACATACAGATGCGAGTTCGCGGGGTTTAGCAGCGATGCTGTTGCAACGAGCGGAAGATGGCAAATTGCATTTAGTTTATGCTCTCAGTCGGCGCACGAATGAAACGGAAGAAAATTACCATTCTAGCAAACTGGAGTTACTTGCTATAATTTGGGCCGTTGCGCGACTTCGGCAATTGCTTATTAATATCCATTTCACTATAATTACTGATTGTCAAACGTTAGTATATCTAAATGCCCATCGAACTAAAAACGCACAGATTGTTAGATGGCACCACTTATTGAGCGAATTCGACTACGATATTCAGCAGCGTGACGGAATAAAACTTGCGCACGTAGACGCTTTGAGCCGTGCACCGACTGACGAGCCCGAAAATACCGCTAGTAGTTTAGAAAATGTACGTGATGTGTGGTATGTGTGTGAATCGAGTAACTCGAATGTTGAATGCGTTAAAATTAATAAGTGTGATAATACGGTATTTTCATTGATCGATACGAGCGAGGAAGTACGAGCTTTTCAATTTCGGGATGAAGACATTGCAACCAAACGTAATATTCTTCAAAAGCCGCCGATAAAGCGAATTAAAACTGAAAAGCAACTCGTAAAAGACTATGAATTAGAAAAAGGGATTCTATATAAGCGGATAGGAACACAACGTTTGTATGTAGCGCCAAAATGTATGCGCAAAGGTCTGTTAATTCGTTATCACGATTTTAATGGCCATCAAGGTGTAGAACGCACCGTCGAACTACTATCGCGTCATTATTTTTTTTGTGGTATGCGTCGCTATGCCAGGCAACACTTACACTCGTGTCTTCATTGCCTAGCAGCTAAAAACCGTCCGGGTAGGCAAGCAGGCGAATTACATCCGATCCCGCCGGGAAAAAGGCCCTTTCAAACTGTTAATGTTGACCACGTGGGTCCTTTTGTTAAGTCGAGTAGGGGCAATCGATTCATTCTAGTCTTAGTGGACAATCTCACAAAATACGTTACTCTCTCCGCTGTGCGCGATACCAAAGCGTCAAATGTCGTCAAATGTATGGAGAATTTCGTTTGCGACTTCGGAGCGCCTGAGCGTATAATTTCTGATAGGGAAACGTGTTTCACGCCAAAATTATTTGAAGATTTTTGCACGCAACAGGCCAATGGCCAAGTAGAGGGCGTTAACGCTACGCTAATTCCGATCATGCAGGCGGCGATAACGAAAACCGATTGTAAGTACTGGGACGTTCGACTGCGACGAGTTCAACGCGATTTAAACGAAGTTCGAAATGCTACTACTGGTAAAAGTCCGTTTGAGACTCTATATGGGTATACAGCAAGTCACGATGAAGGCTTATCGCGCGAATTAACAGAATTAGATACCAACGTAGATTTAAGCGACATATCGAACTTCGCGACAAAATCTCATGCGAACAGATGCGAATGAAGGAACGCTACGATCAAAATCGTGCAAGAAATATTAAATTTCATAAAGGTGATCTGGTTTTCTTGGCGGTTAATTCAATCCCTACGGGAGACTCAACCAAGTTACAGTATAAATATCGCGGGCCCCTCATGGTGAGCACTTGTTTGTCTAACGATACTTACCAACTTGCGCGCATTCCCGAAGATAAAAGCCACAAACGCTACTCCACTACGGCACATGCCACGCAACTTAAGCTATGGAAACCTCATGTGGACGATCAGGACGACGTATCCGTAGACAGTGAAATTGAACACCTATCAAATATAGACGATAAGAAGAGCGAAAAAGAAGCCGACTCAATAGAACCTCCGACAATTATTACCCGACCGAAAAGAAACAGAAAAGTTCCCGATAGATTGAGTTACGGCGAGTAGCGATCCTAACGGAAGATCTCAAGTCGCATCAATGGTCAGATGATGGTTCTGAACCTCGCTTTTTATGATGCAACTAAGAGTTAGGATAGCCATCCACTTAGGATGGCCGTGTTAGACCCTACTCAGATTAGGTTAGATCGTCGTGGTTTAGGGTAGAGCTAATACCGATACTGAGACGGTCGGTCTGTCTTACGCGAGTCGCGCGGCGAGTGGTGTCGCGCTGCGATACGGTGAGCGCTACAAAAGCTCGAAGTAAAAGCGCGTTAGTAATTAGTACGCAAAAGTCTTGTAGTTTTATTTATTATTCTTCTGTTTTCTACGTTTCAAATTGTTAGAGAGACTCCAGAAATAACGTGTAGAAAACCCAAATAAGACTGAAAATAGATTTATTAACAGTATAATAAAAGCAATACATAAGTGTAGCGACCGACAATTAGGTGCGTGTGCGTCGACGGTTCAACCTGAACTAACTTAAGAAGGTAGGGGGAGCGCGGACAGACCGGCGAGACTACGTTAGCAGGTGAGAAAGTGGCGCTGGGTTTTGAGTTCCGTGACTCGACTACAAGCCTCACACTAATATATTAAATAAGCGCATCGCGATTTATATTACTGACATGTATTTTTTAGAATATCACAATATTGCTATTATGTAGTTATACTGTTCAATTCGAAATAACAATTTTCTAAAAAAAATATTCATATGAAATTTTAGCAACATATTGTCATTTAAAACGTAGACGCATAAACGAAATAAAATAATAATTACTTACTCTTTGCAGTGATAACAGCGAATAAATCTAATGAATCGAAATTGACGAAAATTATTTTTGTTGAAAAAATAAGCCAAATTTGAATATTTTAATTCATGCATTAGTATCTGAATTTTCATTGTTGCTAAATATTGAACATGAAGTAAGACTAAAAACATTTTTATTTAATTATAGAAACTATTTCTTGATTTTTAATAGGGCTGCAAAAATAAGATAAAGCACATTCGTAAAATCGTATATCGTTATAATATAATTTCTTTTCTATTATAAATGATACATTGCGCTCCTACAATCGGAATTTGTAATAATAATCAACTAATAAATATTTTTGTTTCTATTGTCATAAACAATTTATTTACAGATATTTTAAATTATTCATTATGAAAAAATACGCTATCATCGTAGATGAAAATGATAAAAAAAAGAGTTGTACCGTCTTCGTGGCTTTCTGAAGACTTAAGAGAGTTGCTTTGGCCATCAGATCCAGAAATTGATATCAAGAAAGCTATCATTAATTGTGACGAAGCAGATTCCAGTTGGAGTAAATTTGTTATAAAAAAATTCATTAAATATAATGGTAATTTAACCGTTTTATTTAACTTAAACTGTGGCTTAAAGTTGGACTGTCAGTATATAAATGTAAAAATTGTACTTTAAAAAAGTGGCTTCCATCATTTTCAATGTATCTGCAACGTAAATCTACAAGCTCTATTGTAATATAAATTTTATTTATAAACATTTTACTACATTACGTTATGTAAAAAAATCTTTTTTATCATCCATCATGTTTAGCTAATTTTAACTGCTATATTTATTTTTAGAAAAAGAAAATAAAGCTTCGGCCATTGTAGGTCTTATGCAGGTAATTTTGTACTATAAAAAAGTATTACCATGACTTTCTTGTTGATGTTAAGATTTAACTTTTACTTTCACTAATTTAAAGGCTCAATTTCCTATACGACAATCAAAGCATTTATATGACTAAAAATTTGTGAGAAATTTAGAAACTTACAAAAAAAACTAAATTTTTTAATAGTGAAATATGCTTTGCTACAGTTATACATTAGTCAAACTAGCCAAAAAATTCCAGAAAAAAAATATGAAAAAGTCAAATTTGACCCTCCGTAACTCGAAGATTATCTAAAAAAATTGGACATCTATACAAACCCCATAAATTTTTAATATACATACTTATTTTTCCCTGCGATGTTCCAAAATCTTTTTTAATGTAACTGAAAAATTTTGACTTAAGCTAAATTATGAAATATGATAAAAAAATATTTTTCGTTTAAACACTTATATGCATCCATCTTTAAATAAATTATTAGTTTAATTCTACGGAACTGGTGACAGTACAACTTTAATCATGCTACAGTTTTTATATTTTTATTGTAACATAATTCATTCATGCGAGTTTTATATTCATTCGAGATTTCTATTGTATAGACAATTATGTTGATGCTACGGAACAAATGGGTATTGTCCACATAGAAGATGTGAGCGATCCAAGTGATGTGGACAAACTAAGGAAAAGTAGAAAGAATCGTCGTAGGAAGTCTATGCCTACTGATTTTATCAGCGAGACGCAGAAAAAAAAAGAAGATAAATGCAGAAGAATCGGCTAATGATGATGCTTCAAACGATTCCGATAATTCTCTAAATTCGTTAGACAGTACTGAACCTGCAATAAAAAATGTTTTAAAAGTTCCAAAAACTCTAACAGTTTCCTTACATAATTTAAAGAATTTTGCCTCCACTTCGGCGACGCCTGCTGGCGAATATGATAACACAAATTATACAATTGAAAAACCAAAATCAACTTCCTCGTCAACATCAAGAAGCAAAAGTACAGGTATGATTTGTAAAAAGAATAATATTAAAAAGTAATAATTTGATTTTTTTGTTACAAATAATAATTTGTATGCTATTTAAATAACACTATGAATAAGGAAATATGTTCAAATTGTGAAAATTAGAATATTTAAAACGGCTTGTTAACTATAAAGTGGCAGTGAGTAGTATTCAGTAAATAGCTTTTGATGAAACGATTTCTTGAACATTTTATAAGATAAACTTTTAATAATAAATATAGGAATACATTTTTTAATGAAAATAAACGATGTCATTAATAAAAATGAATACGTCACAGTTTAAAGTTTGAGTGTCATTAAATTGGTTCGTCAGAATCCGTTTTCCATCCCAAGACATTTTCACAATTTTGTCAACATAATATTTGTGAGATTATGATTTGTTGTTACTAATTAAATTTTACAATAATTTACAGAACCTACAAAAACGCTAAACAATGAACGTGTTTTTACTGGCCGTGAATCGGAATATGAAAATGTAAGCCGCAATGATACTAATACAGAATCTGACGGTGATAACAATTATGTGGAGAGAGATGTTATATTTAACATGTTATCAGACGTACTAAGTAAGTATGTGTTCTGAATTTACGAAAAACCAGCTATTTAGTTAAATTCGTTTAAATCCATTGGATCCATCCAAAAAATGATTGTAAAACACAAACGGATTAATGATACCAAATATCCGTTTTTATTTTTATATTTCTTACACATACACTCATAGCAATATTTCTCAAAAAAATAAATTTTATTCACGATTTAACTATGAACCACCACTTTATTAACCCGAAGAGTGGAATAGAAATAGATTTAGTTCTAAAAATAAGCATGATTTTCGCGTTTTTTGACCTATTATATAATTTTATTCAAATGATTTTATCCTTTGTTTCGTAGAAAACCAAGAGAAGATAATGAAAATAACGCATGGGTTAAATTTAAAAATAGACATTCAAAGCAAACAATTACAGAAACTTGAAAGTAAATCAGCGTCTTCTCAACAAGGTGTTAGTAAGCTTTCAAATGAGGACTTAAATATGTTAAGTGAGTATTTTCCAATCGATAATCAACCTGAAACTAAAAAAAAAATAGACGAAGTAGAGGCAAAATTATTGGAAAAGAAATTTGCTAAAGTATTGGTAAGTCTTATTTTGCAGTTCAGATAATAATATTAATAATTTCTAATTTAATAATGCATTTATTATGTAAATTTTAATTGAGCCCTGGTAGAAAGATTGATTATCCATTTAGGCTCTATTTGTAACTTAATTAGAGGTGTTGCGCGATTGATGTCGCTACAAAATACATGCAAAAATATATGAGTTGGTCTAAATTGGAACTAAAATTTAAATATCATCAAACGTGGCGACGTGGTTAAATAAATTATTAAACTCAGTCTGAATGTTCCTGGAACCAGTATCACTATATTTCATTTTCTTACACTCTCTTACATTTACAACTCGCTTTTACTCCCAACGCAATCAAAATTCTAAAATTTTAAAATTCAAACGGAGATCTGCGGAGATTTCTTGGCGTGAGAAATTTCGCCCAAAATTTTACCGCTCGCCTTACACAAACTCGTCTGGCGCACTTGAATTTCTCTCCCTTTCACACACAAAATTGGCTTAGCACGCTGTCGAATCTCTGCTTGATTTTTTGCACGATGAAGTTCGCGAGTCCCTAAAAACTACGCACGAATGTTCATGCAGCGCTGGCTCGGTTGCGAAGGCAAAGCAACAATAAAAACTAATGCAAGTTAGACATCCCAGGTCGTCCACGGATTTTCCGCTGCTTGCCTTCTCTCCGTCGCTCTTTCTCTCTTTGGATAGGGTTGCGGTACGGCTGCTGTCCTTCGTCGTGGTCGTCGTCGTCGTTGTCGTCCTGGCACCTCTCTTTCACTCTCCCCGTCTCACACATTGCTTGCTCGCTCGACACTCAAAAGAACACCGGTTCACGCCGACGAATCGGAACATACTAATTCGCGGTCCGCCTAAAATCAGCGACGACCGTGGCGCTGCCACGTTTCTACTCACGAGTCCTCTCATTGGCTTACATTCATCGATAGCTATCTACAATCTTTTCTGCTCTATTCTCTCACACATATACATGCTCAACAGGGAGAATTTCCCTGTCAATTCATCCGCTGCTTTTATAAATACTTATTTTCGGTTTTAATCAATTACAATTAATTGTAAACGCTAAATCGCATTGTCGGCAGACACGCTGTCGCTCGCGCCTGCCAAATCTCTCTTTTCTCTCTTGTTCCCATCTCCTCGGCCTTGGGTCTCCACACGTGTAAAAAAAAGAAATATATTTTAATAATTAATAATTATTTCGGATATCTATAGGCACCTTTTCTCTCTCTCCCGCTCTCCCTCTCTCTGTCCCTCTCTCTGTGTCTCTGTCTGTCTTTCTCTTTAAGAGATTTCCCAATCTGACGCGCACTGTCACAAACTGGACTATTTTTCGGACTTTCATTACACTTTCAATATGCGTTGACTATTATTTTCGTCAGCCGTTGGTCAATCTAATCTTAAAATGTTAATATCGTGCAAAACGCTAATAAAAACTTATTGATTAATAAGACAACTTACGCGGTACAATCGAATAAAAATTCAATATTGTGTTTTTTCCTAATAGAGTCCCACGTGCGGCTGGAGCTGTTCCCGCGGCCGGCTCAGATGGGAGAGTGGGTGGATTCAGGGAGAGACAAAAGACACAACCGATTTACAAAATATAACTCTGTTTATTTCTTCAGATAGTCGGTTATAAAATCCGAAGCAGATAGCCTAACTTATGACCTCTCAGATATCCGCCCTTCAGGTAACCCGCTCTCCTCGCGAACCCAGAGACTCTCGCTTTGCTATCCTAATATACGAGCACACGTCTTGGAAGATATTCTAATCTGGACGAGTGAGATGACGCGCGACGCGACGCCGTACCTAAGCGGAATTCGAGGCACCCGCTCACAGCCGCGGGGCTGCGTCCAGCCCTCGGCACGACTGACCGAGTCCACACCGGGCAGCACCCCGGCCCAAACCTTAGGGGACGACCCTCTCCCGCTATCTCGCCTCCCGTGCGGACCCCGTTGCTGTTCACGGGTCCCTAACCGCTACGAAGTAACCTATAACGATTGCGCACGCGTCCGTTCCGTCCCCGAACCGCGAACGAATTGCTTAACCTATAAACGCTCTAATTATAACTATCTACCGCGAAAACCTTCCGAGCGCGTGTGCCGAAATTCGCCACGTGATTCCTCCTTCGGCGCCCGCAAACAATGCCGGATCTAGGAATCCCGGCGACTCCTCGCCGCTTTCGCCGTCACAGATATCCGCAAATCGAAGGTAGCTACTAAAACCGATAACCGCGCGAAGATTAAAGATAACCCTAAATTAGGCGCTGTGAATCGACGACGTAAATATCCGCGTGCAACACAAAGATACGCTACCGAATTTAATATGCAAGAGATAACCGAAAATCAGACAATCCGCGAGAGATATCCACGATTCACGAGATCCCGCCGCGCCCTACGAATAACTCGTTCACTTCTCAAAGATACCCCACTGAATTCACTACACGAAAGATAACCGAAAATTAGACAACTCGCGACAGATAACCCCAATTCACTGAATCCTGCCACACTTTTGGACAGCTCGCACGCTTCCCGGAAAAATCTCACTGAATAACACAAAGAAAGATAGCCGAAAGTTAAACAGTTCGCGACAGATAACTGCGATTCCCTAGATCACGCCTCGCACTTTGAACAGTTCGCTCGCTTCCCGGAACCATTGTACAAGAAACTCGCTCGCAAACCGGTTGCACCGAGCCGCAACTCCAATGCTCACGCGCCGCGCACTCGACTTTAACACTCGCGGTAAAGGAATCGGCAGCCAGCCGTACTCACCCCGTTTTCCGGGCCTCGGAGGTCCTAGAATAATTCGGAGCTAAGTTGAAGCACGTCTTCACCCTTAAAGGTCCGGAGTAGGAGAGAGCTCGGGAGCCTTTTCGGCACTTCGACCTCCCACCCAACGGGCCCGCTAAAACGCACGCGATTCGCTCAGCCTCGGCGGCGCTGCCGCCGGCCGGCAACTCTGTCGTCGCTCCTGTGTATAGCCTCTGACAACAGCTTGTAGACCCGTGTTGCTCCATGAGATAATCTTGAGTGGGGATGTACCTCGCCTTTGTCGAGGCGCGCGTTGTTTACTAGTCGCCGAATTCGCCGAATTCCTCGGCGGACGACTCGACTCTCGGGCGCTCGAACAAAGAATATAGTATTTATCAATATTTTGAACTCGTGTTCAAAGAGAGCACTTGGACGCGCAGCCCCGGCCAGGCTTTTATTACACTTAGTAACTTACGGAAAATCCGCAACGTTACAAGATATATCAATACACCAATATGTTAACATATTAATATATGATGTATTAATACATCAACATAATATATCATAATATGATATATAATATATTAAAATATTAATAAATTCTAGACAGCACAGCTTTAGAAAAGAAAATGAATTTATAGATTGGCGATTTGAGATCGGAGACGGCCGACCATAAGCTTCTTAATATAATAGAAGATTACTTTAAATTAATTATAAATTTAATAAATGACATATTTATTTATATTAATACATAAGTTTTTATTAACAGCAGCTTTATCTTTTACATGATATATACATTACTCCTGAAATTTTCCACGATAATAAGGTACATATTGCAAAATTAGTTTCCAATCCGTGAAGTAAAGTAATCCTAAGCTGGCTCCAGTTCCGTACGTAATAGCTGATGGTATCCTATAACACAAAATAAAATTATTCAATTCTAAATGTAATTCACATTTTACGAAAATAACTATTATTATTATTATTATTATTA
>UCOL01004754.1:0-13583 GCA_900474335.1 Ormyrus nitidulus
GGCGAAATTATTTTAAATTGTTTATCTTGCGCAGTAAATTTATGTGCTGACATTTGTATTTAAAAATATGTAAATTGATTTCATTAGCGTTATTTATTTTATGAACGTTTCGTTAATGATTCATTAGAATCTTCGATGATTGAGTATCATTGTTTTTGTCTTTAATTATTGATTTAAAAATTTAATTTAAAAAATGGACAAAATTCGAAATAATTATAATATGTTATTGCATCCTATTGTATAATCAAAGAAAGCAAAAAAGTGTAACCGATCGACTGTACTTCCAATCTCCGTATAATCACCGAAATACGTTTCCAAAGCACGTTCAGGCATCCCTCCAAAAAACTCCCCGCATCGCAAACACCCCGAAAATCCTCCGACCAATGCCCGGACTAAACAGCCGAAAAAGCCGCTAATTCCCCCCCGCCACCGTAAAGGTAGAAGGACGAGGTGCCAGCATATCGCTCTTTCTCCCGGTGCTTCCCAAGCAGCCAGCCACTTTTAAATGAGTTTCGTCGCATGCAGGCGCTGCAGCCTCGTCGCGCGGCGGCGGCGTCCGGTTTCACGTATACGCGCGCGCAAAAGTTGCCGCGCGGCGCGGCGCGACGGCGTCTGATCTCCGCGCGCGCGCGGCTTTATTTGCGGAACAACCGTCACTCGCGTTGCCAAAGTTTGACGCTGATTACGGGATTAGCGCGAGCTGCCGAGCCGCGAGACTTTGCCCCGCCGCCATTAATCCCGGAGATGCGGGCGCGTTAGAGCTGCCGGTTTCGCCCTTTTATTAAACTCGTTCTTTCGGGCTTAAATAATGAGGAAAGTTGCTTGTCGTCGAGAGCGCTGGTTTTCGGATGTTTTCTTTTAACTGGCTGCGTTTGGAGTATGTTTTTTTGGATTTTGAGATTGATTCTGTTGCGGAGAGGATGCTTAGAAGTGGTGAGAATTATGGAGAAAGAAGGTTTATTATTCGGCTAATATATAATTGGATATTAAATAGTAGTATCACAGAATATTTTAAAAAACTGGAGAAAAATAAACATACTGAAATCACTAATCATAATTTGAAAGATGAATCTTAAATTTGAAATTAAAAATTTCATTTCAGTAAATTTTTAAATCCACATTGCAGCTTCATTAAAGGTGTATGCGTAAAAATAATGAAAAAGGTAAATTAACTCAAGCTCTTTCCTGAATTAATATTTGATGTTTCAATATTCTATTATTAATTGGGTCGATTAATTGCACGAACAAAAAATAACTGCAAAGGAATTATTAACACTGCACTGGTTCAAATACCAGGGAAAATTCACAAAAAAAAAGAAACTGCGCTTTTCCAAGAAGCGGCAAGAAATCCAATCCCACACAAGCGGGATACAGTTTGATTTTCATTCCGTCCCCTCACAAAACACCGACTCGTCGCCAGTAATTAGAAACTCCCAGCCAAACACACACACACACAGCCCCCAAGAACAACAAAGCGACCCGCCGTCCAGTGGCAGTCGTATCAATTGCCGTTGTCACATAATAAATAGCGACTCTCGCTCTCTCCTCGGGGCGAATAATTTATACCGCGGCAACGATCTCAGGTCAACTCCGGCCGGCGTTCAATTATCTTTATCCCGAGAGCTTGGCGGGCGGCCTCCTCGGCCATCTGATAACTCGCCCGGGCATATTCGCCAGTGTTCGCCCGGACGTCGCGGCGATACGAGAGAGAGAGAACGGGGGATTTACTCCCCGGGCCCCGTTTATGCCCCCGGACCATAAACGGGAGGACGCGCATGCTGCGCCTTCGACGGCCTAATGCTTCGATCAAATACTGCAATTAAGTGGGCTCGACCTCTCGTATCTTGGCGCAGTACGCCCGGCCGAGTTCCGCGTATGCAGATGCTACGTGCGCTACGCCTCGGAGCTGCTGCTGCGTGCTTGCACGCATAAATGCATATATTGTCTGACGACGGGGATGAGAGAGAGAGGGAGAGGCTTCCTTACGCGCCCAGCTGCCGAGTCGAAAGGGGGCGAGGTATTCATAGATTCCGAACGATTTCTGACGTCGTCGCGAGAGGGGGAGGCGCAGGATATCGGTTTTGCGCACGGCAGGGAGGTATTATTACGCGTGTCGGTGTTGTTATGGAAAAAGGCCGGGATCGGGGGATGTAAGAATTTCGTGCGTTTCGGAATTACGCGAAGGGAGGGAAATTCTATCGAAGCCTTTATCCTGTTATTCCGAATAGGGGTTGAGAAGCTAAAGTAGGGTTGAATAGAAAATTAATTTCTTGTATAAAAATTGAAGTTCTTTTGGCATAATGTTTCACTAGTAGTGCAATTTTCAAATGTGAATAAAGCTTCGGAAACACTTTTGAACATTAAAATGAAATTACTTACTAGGAGAGGACACCACCTCCGGGTCATGGATTTCCTGGTAACTTCGGGATATGTTTTCCAATGTTAAAATATGAAGAAAGCCGCGTCCATTCGGTCTAACGCTCGATTTTTCAAAAGTTATAAACTAAGATTATGTCATTGAACTTTTAATGGTCTTTTTTTGTTTGACTATAACTTTGGAACAAATAAAGATTTTTAGACAAAATTTTTTTTAAACGATAGGATTTGATTTTACCTTTTGAATACCGGATGTTAAAGTACTTTACAATTTATTAACTGTTTAAGAGTTATAAGTGATTACACAAAAATTAATTTTTTTTAGATTTTCGGTAAAAGAGCTCATAACTTTTGGAAAATCGAGCGTTAGACCGAATGGACGCGGCTTTCTTCATATTTTAACATTAGAAAACATATCCCGAAGTTACAAGGAAATCCGTGGCCCGAAGGTGGTGACCTCTCCTAGTTAGTTATTAAAATAATAAAAATGTTTTTGTAAAGGCTGAAAACATAAAATTGAAGATGATTATCCTTTAACGAAGCAAAGGATCAGAGTAATATTTCACTCTCGACAAAATATTTCGTGACCGCAGAAGAAATTGTGAAAAAAAAACCT
Source organism: Ormyrus nitidulus (assembly GCA_900474335.1). Lineage (NCBI taxonomy): Eukaryota > Metazoa > Arthropoda > Insecta > Hymenoptera > Ormyridae > Ormyrus > Ormyrus nitidulus. The sequence goes on from UCOL01004754.1 coordinate 2,993, forward strand.
CCGCCTCCTATTTTCTATTTATCATTACAAAACTCCGACAAAAGTTGAGGGCGAACTTCAGGGTTCCGCTCGGCGGAGCGGCGTATCATTTGAAAGTCAAACAAAAATTACGACAAAAAATGGCGGGAGGCTCTCGCGGATACCCTTCTTTTCCCCGAGATTCTTCTGTAAGTGCTTGTCCCGCATACTTTCGCTCTGGGAAAAATGGACTACTTGGCATTTAAAAAGTATAAAATGGCTTTCTGAAATTTAAATGGAAATTTTCTCTTTGCAGATATATGTATGAAAGAAGTTTGGAAAATAGGCTTGTTACTCGATCCAACTAGAGAATATTGTAATTTTCTTCTTAAATACGCAATGAGTTCCTTATTCTTATTTTTATTTTCTTTAAAATTATCTACTATGTTACTGACAATTATAAATGTTATCGTAATCCAGATCATAAAACAATTTTTAAATTAATTAGATAAATAAAATTGGGTAGTCTTGGAGTCTTGGACAGTAAAAAATACTGTGGTGTAAACATGTTATCTTTCATTCATGTGTACTTATTTTATAACGCAAACAGCATTTTTAACATATTTTTTGCCTTTCTTTTATCGTTCTTAACTTTCCTTCGCCCAACCTCACAATACCATAATTTTTTTCTCACGACACACTCCCATCACCTTCCTCCCGAGCGACTCATCCCTCGCTCTCCACATCCATTACCATAGAGATAGAGGCCATGAGAAGAGAGAGAGAGAGAGAGAGTGAGAGAGAGCTCGTCGCGGCAATCAATTGCTCGAGTCGATGTATTACACCGCACATCGGCGGCACGCGCGCCTCCCCCCGACGCGTCGGTCCGTCCGCAACTAAATCAAGCCGCGAAATCAGGAGCCCGCTGACGAGGGTTGTCACATTCGGGAGGCGGCCGCGAGCGTCTGGAGGAGCCGTCGCGACTTGAATTTGTCGATCGGACGCCCGGGATTGCGGGCCGAGCGCAACCTCAGGGACCCTGTCAGCGGCAGGCCGAAGCAACAGGATGGAGCCGCCGCCGCCGCCGCCGCCGCCGCCGCCGAGCGTCTGCTCTCGTCTGCGGACCGATTGCTACTGCCATGTGGGAGGTGGTTGCTGCTGGTGGGGTATAGTTATTTATGCGGCTGCTGACGTTTCTTTTAGAGAGTTGTGCGGTCGCGAGGTGACGCGGCAATAAGTTACTTTCAGGGGGTTATTGGTTGTTGAGGAAGGGTTGACGAATGGGATTGGTGTGGGAGATTTCAATGGAGATCGTTGAATTTTTAGAATAATAATTATAAAGTTAAAGCAGAGGCTATATAGATATTTTCTCTTTAAAATCCTTATTTTTTCTACTTTATAATCACTAGTGATATTTTCTCGTTCCTGTTAACGATGCTGTGATTATTCTTCTGCAAATTCGATCAAATATACATTTAAAAGAAATTAATATTTATACTGATATTTTAGGGTAATATCTGATCATTTACAAACACTTTGTTATTTATAGCTTCTATGCAATAAATCAAGATGTAATCATACATAAATCATTTTTATCAATACATTACAATAGATTAATACATTTTCTTTATTGACAGTAGGTTATTAGAAAAAAAGGTTGGAATTTGAAAATGATATTATATTTTTAATGTGTTGGATTAACTATTTTATTATTATGACATACATAAAAATTAACAACTCCCCCTTTACACTAAACTTTTTAGATTAAATGAACGTGTTCGGCAAATATCAATTTTCAATTCCCGTCCTTCCTTTCTTCCCCGAACAATTAAACGATAAAACTCACAACTCCCTGCCAGCTTTAAAGCTGTTATCCCTCCAGAAATAACCTCGCCGCTCGGCTCCTTAAGCCACCTTCGCAAGGGAATAATCCGTAACCCAGTCTCGCAAAGGGAACCTCCCAAAAGTACTGCGGTATAAGACTCCGTCTGGCGGGCAAAAGAAAAAAAAAAGAGCCGCGCAAGACTATGCGGATCCGTATAAAGGCTGCAGCCTTTGACGCTTGGCAGCTCGCGAGACAGACTCCCCGAGGGAATCGGCGACGACGCACCTCCGCCGCGCGGAAGAGGATCAAGGATGCGGGGCGAGATGCCGTTTCGCATTCCTGGCTCCTGAAATTCTCTCTCTTTCGGGGAGAGCGGCGGCTCCTCCATTTCGCCCCCCCCCCTCCCCCGTACAGCTTTTTACCTGCCGATATCTATATATATATATATATCTTTTTATCTCGGTCGTCGTCGCGCGGCTTCCTCTCCATCCGGCGAAGCGTCGATGGCTCTGAAAGGCGCGTCGGGATCCTCAATGACGAACCGCCGAGCTCTTCTCCTTCCTCCTCTTCTTCTTCGCTTTCCTCCTCGCGAGGTGCAGTCCCGCGTGGTATGGAAATTCAGCCGATATATTCCTCCTCCGACGGTGCAAACTATTCGGGCGGGAGGAGTCTGCTTCTTCTTTCTCCCTCGCTCGCGCGGCTTGTGGTATTTCCCCGCTTCTTAGCGCCGGCTGACTTTTTTCCTTATTCCGTTGTGAGCGTGCTTTTTTTTGGGGGGGGGGGGGGAGGGAGTCCTTTTTGTTGTTTATTATGCGGGACCGGCTGACGGAATTATTGCGTCGCGGTGCATTTTGCTCGCGTATCGTCCATAAAAGCCTGTATTGCGAGATATTTTAACGGGGGTATTATTTAAAGATGTCGAGGAATTTCACGTGGAAAATATAAGTTTCAAGCGATATGCGCTAATAAGATTATTTGAATTTTCAGCTTAATTGTGCCGATCAGACGTTTAATCGTCACTAACATTGTTGTAATTAAGGAGAGGGAGAGAGAAATGTTTTCTCTCAGATATAAAAGAAGCTTAGTAGCTATAAGTCGAAGCTGCAGTCAAACTCACAGGAAGAAGAAAACAGGCAATTACTAATATTGGGTTAAACCGGATTCTTTGAAGTTTTCATTATATGATTTTTTTAAACCTGTTTGCATTTGGTAAAAATATTCTTTTTCGATAAAGCATCTTTTTCTTAAGTAGATGCAATTTAATTAATGATATTAAAATACTAATACAGTAATTTTTATTTCGCTCTTTCCTCGCTTTTTAATATAAATTTATTTTATATATATAAATCGAATAAGCTCGCGAAAGTCTTTTAAAGGTGATGAGAGAAGTCCTAATGGAGGAAATAGATAGTACCGTCAAGCGCAATTACTTTGACTGTAATAGGATTTACTAGGTTTATTGAAAATATGTCAGACCTGAACACCCCTGTTTAATGAAACGATCATTCAACGTTGAAATGCCTTTTGAATTTTGATCGAAAGCATATCATTATTTTGAGTTTAAAGTGAAGTATCGAAATTTAAATATCTACGAAGCTGATTGATTTTACGTCTTGTGTCCTTGAGTCTGACATTCATTTACAAACACGAGATGATTTTCAATGAGAGAATATCAACATCTCAACAACGATTAATAAATTATTGTTAGAAAATTGCATTTAAAAACTCTATCGCTGCAAACTGTTTAGAATAGTTGTAGTTTACGCATAAAAAATTGAATACGTGGGCGTATCAAAACGCGGATAAAAGATTAGCTTAAGCTCGAGAATCTGTTCGGCCAAATTAATTCATTTGGTTAATTGCAAAGACAAGAAAAGCCTCGCCATTTGCAATTCATGGTGCCTTGTTTACTTTTTTACGCGCGGTCTGATCTCTTTTTTATACAAGCACTCGTTAATTACGACTTTCTATCTGCGCCCTCTTTTTATCGACTGTTTTCGCCTTTAGCAAATTACAACTCATTTGCAAAGCTAAATTGCACACGGAGACGTTTCTAGTTTTTTTTCCCCGGTTAAGCAGGAATAAACTGCAAATAATGAGATGCATATATGCAGTTATTTGAACGGAACATTGTGCATAAATTCCAATGGATTACAGTAATAAGCAATGCTAAAAAATTTCATACAAATTTTATAATCTCACGGTTCTTGCTAAAGTTTTTTTTATCAGCGAAACAATAAACGAAAATAGTAATGTATATCATAATACGAAAACTTTCAAGTCCTGTTCCACTTCAATTTTTTTCCTCTAATGATGGAAGTTGTGTCACTTTTTACTTCTGCAACTTTTATTTTCATACAAAAGTTAAGTAGAGCCATTATTACAGTGGCGAGACGTTTAATCTTAGCATTTCAACCCTTAGTGCTTTCTTCGAATAGGTACAACTTCCATTTGCAGGCTGTTCTTGATAAGAGAAATAGAAAAGTTCTTCGGTTTTGAAAGAAAAAATTTTTTTAAAAACATTTTCAAAACATTTTCAAAAAGAATTGCTCAAAAGTAAATAGAATGGGGATAGTTAAAATCTTCCAGTTACAAAATATAATTATTTTAAGAAACTAAACTGCACTTCAAAAACTCTTTAATTAAATTTAATTTAATTTAATTTAATTTCTAATTAGAAATAGTTTTTAAATTTAGTTATCATCTGTTTTATGAAACAAAAATCTTTTACATTTACTCCTACATCCCATCAGTTATTAGTAAGACTGCGCAAAAGTCAATTTTTTTACGCGTCATCCAGAAGAAACTTAAAAATTATATAAATAATAAAGTCTCTACAATCAGAACTCCCTAAAACGAACAACAACGGCATTAATAATAGGCGGAAGATCAAAGTCAAGAGCATGCGGTGGCATTAGTTGTATCAGCTGGATACTTGAGGCAGGCAAGTTGCAGGCTGACCGCAAGCACTCAAGTATGCGTAGACGTGTTTGCGTGCGGCCGGCTGGTCACTGAATTTCCGCATCTCCTTATTTATGCTGTCTGGAACATCGGTTGCTTAGAGGACAGCTTCCTTCGGCCGGAGATTGAGAGGCATAATTATTATCGGTCGGCTAGTGTGCCGTTAAATTATATCTTATCTCTTGTGGAAGACAGAGCCGAGCGGTGTGTCTGCTTCGGAAAGTGAAGTTTGGTTGGGACGTTAGTTGGAGAAATATGAGCGATCAGTTTAGTTAGTTTCGTTGAAAGTAATAAAAATGTAGATTTTTATATTTGAATAATTAATGTATTGAAATGGTAATTTTTTGATTTAACTAATATATAAGTATTTCAACGTATTTATCTCGAATACAAAAAAAAATTAAATCTTAGACATTGTATATTTTCCAGGAACTCTATTTTAATTTGAAAAAGGGTTTGCGGCACTTCACGTGGACAATAAATTTGAAGTGCTTTCTTGTTTGACAGGCCTGATAAATCAGTAACAGCTTACGTTTGTGAAACTACTTTATGATACTACCGAGAATCAATGATGATTGAAAGTTATTTCGTGAGTTGTGTAGAATTAGCTCCTTGATGGTTATAGCTTAAGAGAGTTTAAACCAGAATTTACGGGCGACTGTAAACTCATTCGTGTTTCCCTGTGAGTGTATCCAGGCAACTCTCAAGTTTCAGTCAAGGATAAATACACGTATTATGAGCGGGGAAAGTCAATAGCGATGAAGAGGAAAATAACGACAGAAATCGGGAAAAGCCACCTTTGAGAGCCGTCGAGTCTGAATAAAATCCAGTTCTCGCTAAATGAATTAATTGAAATACGTTGAAGTTTCCGCGGATTGAAGACTTGGGGTGGTGAAAGAAAAAGTTCATTAGAACTTCCTGAAAAGGCGACGAAAGAAGATTAGATGAAGTTGAAGAACCACCGGAGGAAAGCTTCGGTTCATCCAATGACAGGACGCCGGAAATGAGCTGAAAGGCGAAGGCTACATTCAGTATAAATGAGAAGCAGTTGCAATTGACTTCAAAACGAATCAATACGCGCAACGCTTCAGTTTAATGTTCATTCTTGTTAATAAATTTTTTAATTCCATTTCTAGTCGAGGACTTTTTATTTTATTACCGGTATAAAATTGGCCATAAAAATCGTATAATTTTTCTCACCCAAAATATCCATTTCTCTCAAAGCAAATGGCATTTAATTTTCGCGCAATTCGTCACGAGTCCAGCCTCGAAAACGTATCCCATTTCTCTTCGTTCCTGGAAAACTTCCGCAAACAAAACTCGACAAACATCAGGTTTCCGCGAAGCGCGCAGCGAAAGAAAACACGTTTTGTCCCGGAAAGCTCCATCGGCAATTACGCACTGATACAGCGCAAAAGAAGGGTCATTAATCAAGGCGGGTACAAAAGCCGGTCGGTCCGCTCTCGTTGATAGAAACTCCTCCTCCCTCGCTTCTTTGAGCCGCCGCGGTCCTTCAGCATTTTTTAAGCGCCCTGCTGGAAAGCTCTTTAAAAACTGTGTCATTTGTAACTCGAGACAAAAAGGCGCCGCGGAAAGAAACGGCCGCGGCGAAAAAGAAGCGGGGATGTCGCGAGTTTCTCCCTTTCCCGTCGAGGCCGCAAAAGAGAGAGAGCGAGATTAATGCAAAAGTATTCAGAAAAGCTCGCGGTCGTATGAAGCTTCAAAAGCAAGTATGTACGGCACATTCTTACGAGGGTGATGGACAACTTTTGGCGCGCGCTTTGAAACGGCGGAATGATTTTTTTTTTTTTTTTTTGTTTTTTTTTGTTCGCGACTCGATTCTTTGCGCGCAGCTCGCCGACAGATTTATGCTCGCGACGATAATGTCGAGTGGCAATTCCACGGTGTATTAATCATTTGTATACATCGTGTTTCATTGAAAAATATTGTTCAATGCGCTTCTGGGGCGAGGAGTGAAAAATCGCGGGGATCTTTTCAAACGTTTAATTGGAGCGGTAAAAAAGCTTTTCGCGCTGAATAATTCACCTTTTTTATCGTTTTAAATTAGGGCATGGAAATTTAGGCGGTTAATGAGATAAAAATAGCACTTTTTAAAAAGGGCCGTTTTTCAAAATGATTTTTCGTTTTCTGGATAATATTCGGCAAAAGTTAAATTTGAAAATATAATTCTTTCGTTGAAGTAAGGGTAACTTCTTTTCGATCCTTGTTTTTAGGTACTCTTTTTATTATTTACTTCCTAAATTAAACTCCATTTTTTAATTGCGCAATTTTTGTTACATTAAAAACGTAAGTATAAGTATTGTATTACTATTCATTTTACTCTTCATTTACAATCTTGAATTGAAAATGATTTTTAAGTACGATTGATCTTTTGACTGATGCTAAAGTCGCTCTTCGCATTTGTTTTCAGATTTCTCAGTTCTTCAGTATCATTAAAAGAGTCTAAGGAGATGAGAGGTTTTCTCATTTAAAAAAAAAAAAAATCTACTCTGTCTTCGACAACCAGATAATAGTTCAATGAGAAAAGCGAATTTCAAAGAACTCAATGAGATCTACTTGCGTCTTGTCTCTACTGCATCTTTTGAATTTTCTTTGAACTATAACCTTTGAAATTTACATAATTATAATAATGACTACAAATAAAAAAATTTTAATGATCTATACTTTTATAAAAATTAACTTGAATTATCGACAAATTTTATAATCAAACAATCTTACTCCAGCTAACCAAAAAAATTTTCACGAACTTATCTCAAGCCAAAATTTAAAATCTCATTTCATATTCAAAAGTTATTAGCTTAATCTACCACTACAAAAATTTTCCTTTCCTTTCCCACCTCCGACAAAGCATCTTCCAACTCGCCAGGCGAAATCATTCATTCAACCCCCGCGTTTCGCACCTCCTAAATTCCCCACGATCGATCAGCGAAAGCAAAACTTCCGCGCGAGTAGGCCTCGGCAAAGAAACCCTCCCGGAACTCGCTTAACAATAAAGGCGGATCGCGTCCGCGATATATCCGGCATTGTTTATCCGGAGCCTCGAGCGAGCCTCGCCGCTTAAACGGATCAATCTCGGCTGCTTTCAAGTGTCTCGTCCGCGAGTCATTACCGCGCTCCGGCCGCGAAAAACAGGCGGCGCGGCCGGCGGGCTTCAATTTTCCGGGATGATTAAATAGCTCGGCGGCAAGTTTTTCTCGCTCTGTTTATCTTTTGAATATAATCTCGTTGCCCGCCGTTTGCTCGGTGATTGTAATCAATTTTCGAGGAGTCACGGAAGAAGGCGTCGCGCGATTATTACTTCTGTTTGACACGCGAGAGCGCGAGGAATGATGGATGAGGTTCGCGGTGCGCGCGGGATATGTTTGGAAAAGCTGCGGCGGGGGAATGCCTTCTGTTGATGCGAGCGGATATCAAAGTATGTTTTTTCTTTTTTTTTAGATTTACGTAGGATATTGCGAGAGAGTTACCGGGAATGTTTGCGGTTGGACAATATACGGTTTCAAGGCGGTTGCTTGTGGTTGCAGTTAATATTTACATAAATCGTTAAGTTTGGATTTATGCTTTCTGTAGAAAATGTATTAATAATACAAAAGAAAATATTTATACATATAATAATAACCTACCCATATTGCCAATACTTTCAAAATTAATATTTATAATTCGAATAAAATCTTAGAATATTTTTTTAGAATTCGAATAAAATCTTAGAATATTTTATTAGAATTCTAATAAAATATTTACATAGAACGTAATTCAACGGCTTTGATGTTTCGAAGGATGCCTTCGTTTGTTCAGTATCTCGCGAGCACGTATACGTTTTAAATTATTTACACCAGTGGAATTTTTTAAAAGCTACCTCGTCATATTTCTCAGCGATCCCTATACCAACGTTGAAAGTACTTCACGTCTACTTATCGTGTTTAGCAAAAATTTCTGAAGGATGCACTTTTAAAATTAACAATGTACTCGCATCAAAATACCTACCTTCAACGACCAAATACAGCGTAATTCTGAATCCATCCACTTAATCGAAACACTTGTAGATAATAGGCATGAAACAGGTTTGGAAGCGGTGCGGGGCAATTGATTTTTCGACAATTTCAACCCAATTCCTCCCAGGCGGCAAAGGGAAACGGATTTTCGACTTCCTCCGGCGATGCGCAACGGTCGATTTGTGTGTGCTGAGCGGCAACAGCGCGTCGACCGATTCATTTCCGGGACTCTCATCTGCCGCACTCCCGGGGAAGCGACTACCATGAGGAGTGGCAAACGAAGTTCCTCTTCGGCTTAGGTGCATATACTGCCGCTGGACACCGTTCGGCCCGCCGTGCTGTGTTATCGGCACGTTATGCCTCTCTTTCTTCGGGCTTTTCTGCGGCTTCAATTTTTCCGTCGGGTTATCGAAAAGTTAGTCAAACGTCTTGGAAGTGAAGTTTATCTTTTCGAATTCAAATTTATTCAAAAATTCAGAATAAGTATTTTTGTCATTACAGTTTTAAAAGTGCTATTTTCTATGATAGAGGGGTCTTTAACTTTTTTGAATTGTATAATAATAGTAATTAAATAATTATGAAATAATAACACGAATTTTTAACAAGCTGTTTTTAAACTCGGTAAAGGTATTGTTTGCAATTAAAATTCTCGCGTCTCTCCATTAGTAAGAACTAAAAAAATGTAAAAGACCGAAAAATAACAAAAATACAGCAGTAATAAAATCTATTCGCGTCAGAAGCTCTTGAAACTCTACTAATGTTAGCACAGCGTGCAGATCCAACTACCCTCGCAGCCCCCGAGGCAGTAGCGGCAACAACAGCAGCGACGTCATCGGCGGGGTGTAAGTAATAGCTAAATTAACATCTTAGTATATCCCAGGAGCGTCATCTGCGATCTATAAGGGAGAGGACGCCTCTTTAAGTTGCGTGCGAAAGAGGCAGAAGGGCAAGGGGAGGAGGCTGCCTGAAGCACAAGAGCTCGCACGCAAATCGCAACCCCGAGTTCTCGTAAAAGCCCCGGCGATGCTGCGATCGTCAGCGACAGATGCGCCTGCGTATAAGCGACTACAGGCTCCTGCTCCTGTGGAAATGCGTGCGAAGCAAAGTTTTTAGTGCGGCTTTGTTGAGACCTCGGTTGATGTATGTCATAATCTGGTTTTTGCAGATCTTTTGCTTCCTCCTGGAGGAAGCTTTGTGATAGTAATTGTTGAGTTATTATAAAAAAATCTTATAATAAAAATGTTATAATTGTATTTTGAGGTGTCAAGAATAAGAATTATAAATAATTTTTCAAAAATGTCTGCATGGATATACGTGTGTGTGAACGTATACGTCTGAATCTCACCTTCTACTGCATGAATTTTCCTCATTCAAAGCTCATTATTTTTTATTTTCTTTTAGGATGGCCTTTTTTTATTTTTCCGCGAATTACTTTGTAATTTGATTTCGTAACATTATTTCAACATTATGCACTTAGTTTTCGCCACAGTTGTTGCAATTCCAATTTTATTTTTTATACTTGTAGAATATTTTGCTTTGAAATAGTAATGATTGTACATCATTGAATTGAACTAAATAAATTTCTGAAATGAGCGGAATTTAATGATTTTATAGTAATTCTTTTCCAACGCGTATGCAGCAAAAAGTGAATAAATAATATTTTCTTATACATATTTTTTTATTTTCATGTTAGTTTGAAATGTCCGTGAAAAAGAAAAATTGAAACAAAATTAAAATTTTAATTGATAATCCTCTCTTAAAAAAGTGATGACGGAAAGTTGAAGCATGAATAAAACGATTGTGATTGGCTGATTCTCGTGGAAAATGAGACCAG
>UCOL01004755.1:0-13578 GCA_900474335.1 Ormyrus nitidulus
TAGTAAAAATCTTTTTTTTTTCTTCTCATATCTCAAGTTACGATACAGAATAGTAATTTTTACTCCTTTTTTTCTCTCAGTGTACGATACTTGAGGCGATAATCGAAAAATTTAGAGTTTTTGTTGTTGTTGCTCTCTCCTTTGAAACCCTGTCGAGCACTCGCTATTACCTCGTAGTTAGTAATAGATAATGTTCTGCTTGTAACCGTTCGTTTATCGTGCAGCGACAATCTGTTAGAGGAACTTTTCGGGGGGAACGTGAGACGAAAGAGGGTCAGAACTGCCAGGATCTAATGAGAGGTTTAATTTTAACGGACCCGTAAAATTATGTGACAATTGGCCAGAAAGTTGAATTGCAACGTTCTTAATTGATTGCATAATGGTTTGGTTCGCAACGAATTAAATTTCTTACATCTTTATAAACGTAATTTGATTTTGACAGTGCACGTATAAGAATATCGACCACTGCTCGTTTGTACAACTAAATAGTATCATTTCTTTTTAAATAGAATTTGTAAAAAATTGTTCCTTCATGACAGTAAAAATTGCGCTGATGTATATATAAGATTTTTTTTTGATAAATAATGCTTACGTGACAAAGTATAATATATACGTTTATTTTTAATAAATAGTTTGTAACTTTGAAGTAACTAAAAGATATTGATATTTAAAATTGCGTAGAGCCTTAAAATTCAATTAAAAAGATTGTCGAAATAAATTTATTATATTCAAAATATTTTCATAAATATTATTCTCTTTGTAATATAATGATAATAATAATACTCAACTAACTTATATTTGATTGAATCGAGATATATAGAAGGTAATCTCACTTGAATAAGATTCGTGTTTAGATCATTGCATACAAATAGAGACAATAGAGTACTCGTAAGTAATTGTCTAATCCTTAAAATGTGAATTTCTTTAACTTTAAAATTATCGCTAATATAGAATTTGATTTCCAAGAAAGATATGCCAGAAAATCAGACAGAAAAACAATGATACTAATTGGAACAGTAGCTACATTAAAAGGTACTCTTCTGTCCGATCTGTGCACATTGATTATTAGAATATCTACGTTCGCTTTTACAGGTCCCATTTTCAACGATTTTCGTTTCTTCGTATTGAAATGAAACTTTCAATTAGAACGATTTATAACAATGGCGTAATTAATAATAATCAAACTGGCGATCGCGAAATTCGTTATATTTTCTTTCTCTATATATCCTAGCCGAAAAATTCGAAGAGAAGAAGAATAACTCGGTTTAAAACGTACGTACATAAGTGCGCGAGCAATTAAAATTTACGTGACGGCTTATAACATACGTATCCTGATGTGCATTGAATCAGACTTGACGGTTCAATTAATGCAAAGATATACACGCTGACAAATGATGAGCAATCGTCAAAAGGGAGGATGACCCGAAGCGCGTTCGATACTTTGAAAAGAATGAGAGCTATCCGCCGAATGTATATGTATATATACTCGTATAATCACTCGCTCGCGCGTATCACGAATCGATGTAACGCTTACGTCTCGCAGTTACAGTTCTCGCGGAGCTCGATTCACATTCTATACTTTATAATCCGCGCGCAGCTTAAACGAAACTTATACGCTATTACACGACGCTCGCGTGATATGGATTAAAATGGTCGTCTTCCTTTTTTTGGCTCCTGTTTTTTTATTTTTTTTTTTATTTTTAAACCTTTTGTCATATTTTACTTTTTATATATAATATATTTGGATTTTTTAATTTCTTCTTTCTTAACTCATATATATATATATATTTCCCTCTAGTGCAAAATTATCGACAAGGATGTCGTAATCGTTCGTTTTTAAAGGGCACTCGAAGTCGCTAAAGTTTTTTAGTTCTCTGGAATTATGAATTATCGATAATAATATTCACTAGTGCGCACTCGGTTAATGCGCCTGATGTAGTGCAACGAGTATCGTTGTCGTGACATCTTCTCGCGGCGGTTGTGGCCGACCAGCGTCTGATGTTGTCTTCGAGTCGCACTGTTTTAAAAATCACACTTGAACTGCTATTGGTTTAAGTCGTGTACATATACGGAATTAGAATAAAAATCAGTAGTTTCCTCTTCAAGTGGCTATAAAACTGCCATCGATACGCGAGAAGCCTTTTATTCGAAGAGTCTTGCGAGATTCTCTCTCACTTTTGTTTGAGTCGCCGCGTGATAATACAGAAGAAGCTTTTATAATCGCAGGAATCGAACTGTGTATAATAAGTGTACAGTAGAATGATCTATCGTCTGATTTTTTCGGTTTTTCTTTGCCAATTTTACCCAATTGTATGTTTAAGAGAAGCTTGCACCAGAAGATAAATAAAATCAGAACTTTACGACGAGAAGAATCGCAGTTCTTCTCGCGAAAGTCTCCAAAATGTATATCATGTCTTACGAAAGTCATTTAGAATCATAGTCAAAAGATAAATAAAATGATTAATCTCTCTAATTGTCGGTTCCGAACAACTTAGGAGATTCGCTGCCAGGTGCAAACATCTCTTAAGCCATTCGACAATGTGGGAAAAATTGCGTGCGTTACACTTAGGTTTACTCGGTCCAACGCTCGAAAACACAGAGACGACGGAGCACCCTATATCGATCGCGTACACGTATACAATAAACGCAAATCGATCGAGAAAATCAGCGCGTCGCCCTTCGTCAACTAATAAATGAGTGAGTCCGGTGTGTGCCGATGATGACGAGATAAATATATACGAGAATAACCGCATGTGTGTGAAATCAGCCTATCATTACCCGGCTAAGATGAGTCCTAAAGCACGTGGGGCACGCTACAGCCACTTGTTTCGCACTACCGAGAACCTGCGTCCCCACATAAGGTTGTATCATACGATCGTGCCCTGGATGTGCTGGGGGTCCGGGGTGGGGGCCTGCGGCCCCTGGGACTGGGGCCCGGGGTACGAGGGCGGCGGATCGTAGAGGCCGCCCATCGAGCCGCCGAGGCCCGAGCCGAGGGCCGAGGGCCCGAGTACGGGCATAGACGGCAGGCCCACGTCGAGGATGCCGGTGTTGCTCGCGGATATGCCGGGCTGGGAGCCGNCCTCCTCCGGCGGCGTCACCTCCAGGCCGATCGAGCCGTTCAGCGCGATCTTTATCGGGTTGTGGTTCGACGGGTGAGACAGAGCCCCCAGGCCGATGTCCTCCAGGCTGCTTTTGCGCCGAGTTGGTATGCTTAGGCCCTGTCTGCAATGTTCGATTTTCGATTAGATGGCTTTTATTTGGAATAAATCTTGTTAGTGCTTGGATTTCGTTCTATTAATGGGCGAGGAAATTTGCTATATTGTAATTATTGTTACAAGTAAAAAAGCCTTCATTTAAGTACAATATGTTAGTATGCGCTTGAAGCAATTTGAAATATTAAATGAAATGGCCATTAGCTTTTCATTGCTGTCATTCAGTGCGAGTGAATTTACATATAAATTGTAACAAGCTAAAATATTGTAATAAATGACCTTGTCTTGAAATTCATAAATAATATTTTTAAAAAGTGTATATTAAATGTGGCAAAATTTTATCTGAATTTATACGAGCAACTTTTTTTTTTATGACATTTCTATTCAATGTCGATTTTCCGTGCAGTGCCTTACAATAGCCAATTATCGCGTACTTCTGCTCGCCTTCAATGTGAAATTATTGAATAGCTTTTATCTGATTGGCAACAGCATTCGCCTTTTTTTTTCGTTTTTAAATCTCATTCTGAAAATCAATCTTTGTCGAGGTAAATCGAACAGGACTACTTTTTGTTAAGAATGGAGAAAATGGTTCGATAATTGAATTTTAATTGTTAAGGATCGAAATTCTCTAGGCTTTAAAAATGTAACGAGATTGTTGATAAAGTGAATAAATTGGTTATTTAATGGGAAATGTATAGTTTGATGCGAGAGGTCAATTGGATGATAGATGATTTATAATTTCATTTATACGAGGCATAATTAAGCAAGAAAATTGGCTACTATATTAATCCAACGCGAAAATGTATTTTAATTAAAAGAAGAGTAGAAGTAGAATAAACAATTAAATTACTATTTTTTATAACTAAAATAGAAATTTGCTTTGACTTGCATTTAATCTTGAAAGTTAGCGTCAAAAGGTATAATGCACGTAATAATCATTTTTATATACCAAAAATTGTAACAAAATTTTCTAAAATTTGGCGAATTTCTGTTTAAAAAAAAAAAATTTAACGAGAATTATATTTTTGTAAACTACTATTTTTGTATGTTTTTTTGCTGCTATAAAATGTTTCCTCCCATAAAATTTGAAAAACGCGTAAAAACGACGAATATAGACGTTCGAAGTCTATTATTTTTAGTTTTAACTTCTACCTTCGGACAAACAATATTACACTTGCATAGTTTAATGTTTAACTAATCCGTTAAAAAGTTTGCAGATACTTGGCAGAATTTTCAATTAAATTTTTAATATTTTTTCATCTATTGCACAATAAAAAGCGATTGCATTCACTGTGTTTTTTTAAAATTCCAAGTAAAACATTGCATCCTCTTGTTATATACAAATAACAAAACATACTGTTTCGGCGCTGGCACTGTTAATTTTAAAGAAGCATGCCGCTAGCAATTCTTCCGCAACAAAGCGTATAAAAGAGCAAGTCTCGTAAAATTTACCTAACCGAATTCGGAACGATTCTCTTTTCGCAGACGACTACACAATTTGTGGGGGACTAGATAAAAAAAAAGGAAAAAATGACAAGAATGTCGATTAAACCCTTTCGAATCTGCAGCAGCTCGGTACGGCTGATCGGCGAATTATACGAACCTGAGCGAATTGCTGCGCCTGAGCAGGATGTCGTCGACGACGCGCAGCGAGTTCGAGCGGCCGCGCAGGTTGCCGGCGACGGTGGGACTGTCGGGCAGGGAGAGCGAGTTGGACTTGTTGCTGGTGCTGAGCGGCGGCGCCCTGGCGATGCCGATGCCGGAACCGCGCCGACTCCCCGGGCCGCCGCCGCCACCCGGGATGCAGCCCTGGCCCGCAGCGACGCCGGCGTTCATCTGGGCGACGAGCGACGCCGAGCAGAAGCTGATGTTGCTCTTGCGCCGCGAGTTGTGCCGCTCGAACGTCTTCTGCGCGGAGAAGGGCGAGGGCCTCACCAGGTAAACGATGTCGCCCTCCTCGAGCTTGAGGTCGCACGACGGATTTATTATCACGTAGGACAGGCTGTTGCGCTTCTCCGAGACGTCGTCGTAGTCGGCGATCGGCAGGTTGAGCGACTCCATGCGCGAGCGCACCAGGTTGGCGATCTCCGCCCGCTCGATCTGCTGGGCGTGGTTGTCGCGAGCCTCGTCGCCCATGCTCATCGAGTACTGCTCGCCAGAAACACAGAGAGCCAGGCAAGGTTAGTTTTTATCTGTGCGGGGGCTCGAGGGGTGATGGAGCACCGATGCGCCGTAAGAGGGGCATTCAAAAATTGATGTTGGCTCAAAAATTAGTGGTTATTGTTAAAAAAAAAAAAAAAAAAAACCGCTCGAGTGGAGAGATTGCTTTTGTATTGATATTTTATTGGTATTGTTATTTTAAGTAAGTAAATAAATGGAATTTTTAAGCGCAGTATAGCTTTGTAAGCAAATATATCGTAAAGTTGATTTCATTATACAAGCATGAAGCTTTTGTTAGAATTTGTATAGATATTACAATAAGTTCATTACGGAATGGATTCAATTGTTGAATGCAGCTTACAGCACATTTGCCTTTCAAATAAAATAAAGCATGTTATATATATATATATATATATTATGCAAAAAAAAATCGTGCGTGACTCGGTTGATCGTGATTTACTCTTGTTCAACAAGTTGTACTGAACTCTGTGCAGACATTTTTAATACACCTAATTAGTCTATATAACGATTAATTTTGTCACATTTTATCGTTACAAATACTTGACTCAACGTGTTGACTAATTATAGATAAATATATTATTGACTAATAATATTAAAAAAAAACACAATATTAGTATAGACATAAGTATATGTACGTGAACGACGGCTAAAGTGAACTGACATCACAGAAAATTGTTATAAGCGTGCAAAAATTTTTAGCATTTTATCGGATAATCTTTTTTTTTTAAACTTCTATAATAAAAATGTATATAATTAAAAAGATTTATTTCAGAAATGAAAATCGAGTTTATTCTGTATAAAAAGTGTTAATAAAAAGTGGAATGCTATAAAAAGCCAAATAGTATGTAAAAAAGTATTTGTGAAAAATGTTAAACGTCGCAGCTAAAAAAATTACGTAAATTTGCATTAATTTAAAGCCCCGGCGGTGAAGTGCTGCTGCATTAAAAATGAAAATCCTCGTATCCGTAAAAATAAAACTTTATAAATCTCTTGTTTTTAATTCGCGCGTAAAAGATTTAATTCTTCATTTCATTTCGCAAACTGCATAAAAATTTTTACATCGCAGCGCACTAAAGCGTGTAAACGCACAACCGTCGATAAACCGATGTGCCCTCATGGTTTCGACTCTACATATATGCCTCCGTCGCTAAACTAAAATTCCCATCCCTTTTCAATGCAATCTACATCTTCTAAAACTAACTATAAACTATACTTTCCCTCGCGCTCGCATTTCGAGGTAATAAACCAGCCGTAAAAATAATTAAATGCGAGTGCTAATCGAGAGCGCCTCTTAGAGAGAGAGAAAAGAATCTAGTCGCGAGCTTGAAAGAGCCCTCTCGATCTATAGCAACGTCCTTTACTCCTCGTCGAAATCAATGGCTTTCCAGTCGATTCCTCCGAGTCACGCTCGAGGAGGAGAGCAAACCTGGAAGCGAACTTCCTGCCTTGGCAAAAATCATCAGTCTGCCATACTGACACCGAAGAGAGCGGCAGCAAAAAGGAGCGAGCGAGTTTTTCACAGAGGGAGAGAGAGAGAGAGAGAGAGATAGTGATAGAGACAGACGTCGACTGATAGATAAAGAAAAGAGATAGCGCAGACATATATATATACACACATAGAAAAACGCAGGTGAAGTTTCGGGAGCGCATGCGACACATTCTCCGACGACTCTTTTTTCCTCTCCATCTTTTTCTCTCTCTCTCTGCTCGTTCGTTTTTTTTCTCGTCGTCGTCGTCGTCGTCGACTGTGTGTGTGTGTGTGGCTGTGTGGGTGGTTGTCGTAAAAGCGCGAGCGGGCCACGTCATTTTGCTCGTTTATGCATGCGGCGGTGTGCCAGTGGATAAAGAGACAAAAGAGCGAACGAAAAGAAAAGAGAGAAAAAGAGAGGGTGGAAAGGGAGTGAGGGTCGTATTCAAAATTGAAAAAAGAGAGATGAACGCTAAGAGATAAACTCGGAAAGGAAATAGAGGAAAAAGTGATGGAGGATCGGGGGGGGGGGCACGGATAGAAAAAAATTGCCCTTTTCTGAACTCGTGTGCGTAAGAGTTCGGCTGAATTAGCAATTCTGTGCCAAATTAATCAGCTCCCCTAAATATTTGGTTCTTAGTTCTCATTTATAACTTTTGGAACGATTTTTTTAGAGTACGTCGCTCGAGTAAAAAAAAAGATTATTTTCAGTGTAATTGGTTCATTAATTTAGTTCAATAATTTTTGAATGAAATTTAATAGTGAAAAAAAGCCTTACTTAGCAATTTGTACAGCAATTTTAAATTTTATACCCCGAAGAGCATTAAAGTTAAAAAGTGGATAATCAAGTTAAAGCTTGAAAGCATATTTTATTAAAGTGCAAGAGATCATAAAGCGTCCATTCTATGCCTTGTCTATAATAGTACGGTAGTCATAAACTTGATATCTAGCTTCATCTGATTCAATAATTTCGTATATGTATTTTGGTTTATGACCGCGATACCATTATACCAATGCCTTTATTACCCTGTGGCTGCCATTAATTTATCTCTCAATACTTTCTTCAAAACCTGCATTTATGATTGGGTCATCAATTTACTATGAAAAGATCTATTAATTATTAATTGTGGAAATAATGTTCATTTTTGATACCTTCTTCATCAGTTTTATAGTATATTAGATTAGTTTTTCAATAGGTTACCGATGCAAATTTTTGTCATTATGAAGTGTGCTCACAGATGACAGAGATGCTATAAAATTTTTTGTTTAATCAAGGCTGCAGTTTAGCAAATAACTGAAGCAACTTTGCTGTCAGCAGAAAATTGAACACATTTTCTAATTTACTTTCATGCAATAAAATGTAGAATAATTTCAGCGTGATATAGTGCCACGTTTGGAATTAAACTCAAATTTTATGAATTATATATTTACAAAGCTTAGGATTCGGATAGAAAGTTTACTTGGTTATTTGGTTGGTTTACTTTTTGAAATATAAATACTCAAATTTAATGCGAATGTATAGTATTCTATATAAAATATGACAGACATTAATAATTTAAATATTATTATTATTAGTTTCAAGAAAAGTAAAATAATAATATTTATACATGGTTCTGCTGAAATAGAAATATTTTTGTGATTAATAAAATCTTCTAATTTTTCTAGAAAATCTAAGAATCTGCAACTATTGATTTGGAAATTGCCTGAATCTATATACCTTCTATGACAAATAGTCTATAAGAGAAAATGACTATATTTAGATGGATCACTTGTAGTGACTATAATATGTAGTAATGATTATCTTTGCATCTATATTTCAAGATAGAGGAAGCTTTAAAGATGCAGTCAGCAGCTCAAAAACATCATTGCAAATCTTCTAGTCAGCATCTCAAATCTGACATTTCTATACAATAACTCAGCTACTTTTACCACAATTTCTTTCTATCATTGCGCAAATTGGCACACAAAAAAAGCATACTCGAGCACAAAACAATAAATAGATATACACAAACACTTATAAAAAGTATGTAATCATATACAACAATAATTATATATTCAAGTACAGAGAAAGACAGTCGATCGCTGCGGGCCACAGAGTAGTAGTTGTGCTGATGCAGAGACAAAGAGAGAGAAAGACAAAAAATATAATTGAATAATTGAGAAGAACGATATCTTTTTTTGGATAATTCTTAAATAATTTTTAACAAAAAAAAAAAGAAAAAAAATATAATAATAATTAAGAGGTTTTTGCTTTATGCACAATACGTCAACCGTACTCACAGCAGAGGCACCCTTGTCGCGAGTGGTGCAATTCGCTAAGCAAGACGCGGCCGCCGAGTGGCGCATCTTGTACGTCACGCCGACGCCGGCGTCGCTCTCCGCGTCCGAGTCGCCCTGTCGAAAAGAAAAACCAAAACAAGCACAGCTCTACACTTACTGCCAGTAGATTCTTTCAGTTTTTTTTTTTTTGGGGTGCGGCTTTGGCGCTCTTTAGTAGCTAAAAGCCTCGTCCTTGCCTTCGTGTCTCTCAGTTATTTTTCAGCCCAGCGGGGTTTCTCACTCTTCTCTCCGACCGTGTCTGTTAGCTCCTTGCGGAGGCAGTGTGTGTTTATATACGTTTGTGGGGTGAATTTCAGCGCATACCTTTGCTTGTTAAGTTCATTCGTGTGAGATTCTAGAGTCATGTCAAACACTATGTATGCAAGGTCGAGCAGATGATCGTTTGGTGAATTAACAACGGAGAACTCACTGTCGGACGCGTGCTTTCCTTATACGAAGCTGATTTTTTATTCAAAATAATGTCGCATTACTTACTCAGTTTGACTGTATTAACGAGCTTTTACTACTAAATGGTACCGTCACAATGGACGAATGTATATTTCAAATAAACACACCAGCTTCGATCCGACATCACATCGTTCTCCAAGGAGAGAAGAAGTAATATTTTTCATTCTTTCATTCACGTACATGGACGAATAAAAATGAACGTAAATCCGAGTGGTAAATCATAAAAAAAAAACTATAGTCCGAAATGAAACAGGTAATATAGTTTGACAATTAAAATGAGACATACTAATCGAGAGGCAAGAGAAAATAGAGAGAGAGAGAGCGAGAGATATATAGTAAGAGAGCGAGCGAGATCACAAGCATGCGCTACTCACACAACCAAATTCAAAGAATTGAGATCTGAGAGCTTCTCTTTGAGACGCATTAGAGACAGGGCCAGGCTGGACTCTTTCCCGTACGTGTGGGTGGATCGACGTGTGTGTGTGTGTTTGTACTGGCGGAGTATGCATGTATACGCGGTTCGTTCAAAACGCTTCGGTTCGCCGCTCGGATACTCACGTGCGAGGTGTCGACTACCGATGTGTCCTGCGTCCTGTAAATACCGATAGGGATTTCACAGGTCGTCGAGCACAACTTCTGGTACAGTCGACCGTAAGTCCTTATCCACATGTCCTCTTTCGTTATCTTCATCTGCAACAGACGTACTTTATTCTAGAGTCTCGATTTTCGACGCTTACATCCTCTCGTAAAATCTCTCTTCCCTTTTATTAAATTAAAACTTTATTCGGTCCCGAGGAGATTTCAGCGGAAAATTAAGTTTTCCTCTTTATTGCGAGAATTTAGTACCCGTTTATCGATGAACAGAGAATCAAGTTTGATAAAAATTTTAATTTATGATTAATAAAGTATATATAAATTTATTCAGTATAAAGCGTGTTTACTTTCGGATTGCTCTCGCATCCGCGCAGTTTTACGTAAATTATGCAAGCTATGCAAATCGCAGCCAAGCCAGAAACAAACATGTTTTCCCGATTTTCATGTTCTCGCAACGCGGCGGCAGCGCCGCGTAAGCATCGGTAGAGAAATATTCCAAGGAAACGTTCCGCAATTGGCTTCATCGAAATGATACCCTCTTCCACTTTTACGAATCCGGACGGAAGCACTTACCGAAGTCAGGAATCCGGAGCCCGGGGCCTGATCGACGCCCAGGAGCAGTCTCACGAAGGTTATCACATAGTCCTTGACGAAGGCTTGGTAGAGCAGCGTGTCCAGCATCGAGGCGCTGAAAACGCTGCCGGCGGCGAAGGGCAACCGAAACATGTACGATATGTGCGAGCCCCTCTCCTTCTCCCTCTGCAGAAGTCGCACGCCGTATACAAAAGAGAAAAGACACCCGCGCGTTTAGCAATCGCGGTTTCCGGTTTACCCGATATTATTGGCAAAAATATATATATATATATTTATCTCTGAATCTACTTTCATATTCACAAGGATACTCTTTTATACATAAGTAATAAGTCGATTGATTATATAGATATATATTCACAGTGATTTGTCTCGCAACCTAAGACAATCAAGCACATGCCATGGGCCCACCGGTACATTTCGCCACGTTCACCAGCCTTTTTAAGTACTTCGTTAATTTTAGATTCTCAAGCTTCTGCGAAGCAGCGAGTCAGCTTTAATAGATGCTTTAGGCAAAATGTTAGCGATGACTTTTATTTACATTCTAGCGGTTATTAGATTCGGAAGTTTATATTAGATTTGAAATTGTATGATCATTGCGTCGAGGCCTCCTCTAAAAGGCCGCTAATTTTTTCATGCTTCTATAGCGCTATTTCAAAGCTTTACATAAATAATCAATATAATCTAGTTCTAAAATGCATAAATCCCATAAGGTCTAATTACTGTCAAGAGCTTTTGGCCTAACTATAGAAACTTTTTTAGCAAGCAAGCGACTGAATTTTCACGAGGATTGCTAAAAATTATCAAGATTATTATGATGCATACAAATTCATTTGTTCATTTTATTCAGAGATATTGAAATATATTCATCTACTATAAAAGAGAATATTCAAATAAATGGTAAAAGTTTAGATCTTAGCAATTTATCAAGATATGTTTTATTTTATATTTTAAAATATTTTGCCTCGTTTATAAAAAAAAAGATAGAAAAACAAGAGTAAGAAAAAAAAGACAGAATTTGTCTTATAATGATCATGCCTAGGGTAAAGTAAAAATGACTCAGCTAAATATTTATCAAGCAAATCATATATATATATATAATATCTAAAAGTGCTGTTCGACCACTGTCGACGTTTAGGCAGCACATTCCCATCTTCCCTGAAACAAGTTTACTTTCAACAAGTGAAAAAAATCATCATGAAATCCTTCTACGTTCAACGAAAAATATTTTCAAAGCGCGTCGGATCATCTTTCCCAACGAGCCCTCTCTTATTAGCCCGAAAAAGTCAATTAACAGTAAAGCTCGCGAAGAGGAACGAGGACCGAGGGGGCGGCTCAGTCTTTATATTTCAATACCCGAGGCGGCCAGCCGGACGATACGTCTGGAGAGTCAGTCACATTTTCGCGACGCGGGTCTTGGGGGCGACGGACGTTTTACGGCCGCGTAAAAGAAGTTATTCGCAAAGTCGATAAGCGCCGGGCAAAGTGCACTTTAGATAAAGTGGATTTCATGCGCCACGCACTTCGGCTCTCCGATGACTCGCGAGTCCCCCTTTTTCCGGCTCCGGCGACACCGGGGTATTTTTCCTTTTTTCGGCCTTCCCAGGCGGAGACAATCTCCTTATTAGATATTTTGCGACGCGGCATCGGCTGCCGCGCTGTTTAAAAACTGTTTGCCCCCCCGAGAGCGAAGTGCACCTCGGAGCCGCACCGAGGGCTTTTAAGAAATTTTAGCGGCGGAAAGGTCGCGCGGGGCTACGCGGTTTCCGGCTGTCGGCAGTTCAACGTCGACGGTATAAATTTTTCGTTTTTCATGGTTCACTTTGCAATGTTTGAGATTTGAATTTTCAGTCAACTTTATTACATCCAGCATATTTTTCGTATAAATTTTTCTAATTTATTTTGGTTAGTTGAAGAGCAGAGAAAAATATGCCGATTCATTGGTGATAATTTACATATCATTTGGAAGATGAGGAACGCGCCAGCCTAATGTGATGCATCGATAAATCAATCGGCAAACAATCGCTTGATCCATCGATTCAGTCAGTCATATCATCATAATTATCAGAGATCAGAGTGAGTGATGTCATGTTACCGGGGAGCCCAACGAAGGCTCAGCGGGGTAGTTGTCACCGCAAGTAGTACTGAGGAGTACCTTTTCCATTTTGCTGAGGTGTAGGGCATACTTGTCATGCGCGCGGAACTGCATGAAGCGCATATTGCTCGATTGCGACAGTTCCGTGATGCTCTTTATGCTGGGGAAGAACCTGTCGAACAGTTTCATGATAGAATAGTATAGCGTTGTGCGAGAACATTTTCTTTGTCTTTTGTGCAGTGCAGTAAGATATTCGTATTATAAAATTATATATGATTATTAAATTTTACAATTTTTGGTTTTCGATGCGAAATTGATAAATTATTTATGGATAACTGAAAAAAAATCTTACCTACTAAACCACGAATCAAAGATTCAAACGGAAAAAAAAAACAAAGGCCTTCTTTGAATTTGCGTTCGGCATCTTAAAACTTTTACATCAGACATAAACAACAAAAAGAACACAATTAAAAGAAAATTAACATAAAAAAAAATTCAATTTATTATTTCCTGCCTGAAGCTCTTAAAAAAATATCAAAAGCAATTCTCGAAGAATGATGAGAAGCCGCCTCTCGTAAATCGCGGCAGTGATTTATGTGGAATAGCTGGCTCGTCGACCAGGTGGGGGGGGGGGGGGGGGGGCGGGG
>UCOL01004756.1:0-13583 GCA_900474335.1 Ormyrus nitidulus
AGATTTTCGCCGAAAACTGATAAGCGTTTTCGGGCGCGCAGCATCGGGTTCTCCGCGGCTTTGTCCAGATAACCCACAGCAAAGTAAAAAAAGAATAAAAAAAGGCGCTGGGGTTTATAGCCTACACAGCCACGGGTAGAAATCTCCCCGTGCCGTGCTGCCCCCGGAACTAAGAGTTCCTTCAAAGGACAGTTCCCGGCCTCGGGCATCCCCGAGCACGCATGGCTTCCAGGCCATGGGCGAACCCATGCACAGCTCTAAACGCGGCCGCTGGGAACCACTTGCCACCTTAGGCCGCTAAATCTTAATTTATTTATTTGCTAAATTTGTAAAAGTTTATATGGACTTATTATAAAAAAATTTACATTTTCTTAAATTACTTATTCTACTTGGATTGCATTAGACTGAATTTGATAAAATTGATCATAATACTTGTGCAAGCCTTTTTTTAACAAATAAATTAAATTATTCTTATTTTCCAATTTGTCCAGACTCTCATGCCGTCCTGGAGAAAAGGGAAAACTCCATGAGAAAACCCATTTGGGAAAAAACTCATGGAGAAAACCTTTTCTGAAAATAAAAATTTACAGTCAATTTTAATACAGATTTTTCTCGAACAGAAATTACAAATATCAATTGTTTTATTCGACGAATGTGACTGTCGTCATCGAGTCGGACGAAAAGTGCGGCTTTGCCTCTTAGATCAAGTTTATACTAACTATTCTTGTAATTGTTTTGTGGATTGGTCTGTGATTTTCGGTTTACAAAACATGTCGCTTTCTTAAATTAATCAACTATTAAACTTTTCTAGGATCTGTCCGTAACAGTGTGAAAAGGTAAATAGTGTGAAAGAATAAAATCACCTTTTTGCTCTTATATTGAACGTTATCTTTAGATACAACTTGTACAAAGCTTGATTTAGCGCATGAATTTTTATTCAAGCTTGCCCGAAATCGATCTTTGTGCTTGGAGTTTCAAAAATTCTATTTTTAGGACTTTAAATATTCTAATAACAAAATTTTTATTTAAATTTTGTTTGCTGCTCATTAAGTTCTAAAATAAACAATATGATAAAAATAAAATAATAATACAAAAATAAATAATTAATTAAATTTAGAACAATTTGAAATTATGTTGTTGTAATCGATTGTTTTTAATGAATCTTGGAGATAATATTGGAATGACAATTAGTTAGGAGGAAGCTAAGTGCCAATGAATTGGCAGCGGTTTTTTAAATTGCAACAGCAAATTTATTCTTGGATTCCAAGAAAGTCCATGGTTTCTTTAGATATCATAGGATGTGATAACTTGAATGATCTTCGTTATTGTTGAGGGAACGAATCGAAGAAATTTCTGGATTAACGAAGATAATTGGTAAACGTCAAATAGAGAAAGAGAGAAGCGTAACTGCTTTATCGCGAGGTAATAATAACCAATTTCAAAGCGATTTCCAGTCGGGCCAACCAATCAGACGATGTGCCCTCATTTCCGCGTCGGAGAGTCGAGCGTACGCCTCGCACCGCACCCTCGCACACGCCTGCCGTAATCGAATTTTTGAGCAGCTCGTTTTCAAATCTCGAAGGTCATTTCTCCACGATCCCAAAGCTCTCTCGCTTCCGGTTTCTCAACCAATCGCATCTCGCCCCTCCCACCAGTTTTGTTTCAGCCGCTTATCTTTTTCTGTCTTTTTCGAAAAAACCATGAAGCGAATTATT
Source organism: Ormyrus nitidulus (assembly GCA_900474335.1). NCBI lineage: Eukaryota > Metazoa > Arthropoda > Insecta > Hymenoptera > Ormyridae > Ormyrus > Ormyrus nitidulus. The sequence continues at coordinate 1,716 of UCOL01004756.1, forward strand.
TCGAGGCTTAAAAATTATCTCGCCCTTGGCAGGCCCACTTTTCGTACCATCGAGAAAAAAATTATCAGCCGTAACGCCCCCGCAGTGTCTTTTCTCGTTCGCCTGAGTAAGATTGAGCGAGTGGCTATTAAGTCGCGAGTCTTGGATGGCACCGGAGGTCGAGAACGTCCGGGATTCTAGGAGAGAAGGCGTGTCTTGGCCGAGAGACAAAGCCATGCCAGATGTTACCAGCGCGCTCATCCTTTCACGAAGAAACTCTGTTTTCCAGATTATCTTTGTCGGAGTAGCTACAAATGGCTGAATAAGCTGTGCCCACGGAGCCCAGTTGCACTTGACTTGTTAGAATAAGTTGTTGCATGCTAAAAGATTTGAGTTTGCGTCAACGAGCGCGGATATTTTGAATAATTAATTTTACGAATAAAAATACGAGGCGTTGAATTTCTTGAAATCTGGGGTAGATAATCATCAGTCATTTATTTCTAGTTCTACGCATACAATTCATAATTAAAGATCTTCGCAGAATCCGATTCAAATTCTCTGAATTTTCTGCAATCCAGTTCGAAAGACCGTCCAAGTTTGTTTGTCGCAGTGCAGTTTGAATCTCTATAAAAACGAGCGATAGCGGTATAATTAGCTACAAAAATTCACGATCTTGACCGAGCATGTCACGTGTTCTCGTTAGGCAAGCTTTTTTTCTTTTAAGAATTCGATCGACCGTAGACGACGACTTACCGTTTTACGTGCGCTGAAACAACCCCGAGGAGGCGGAGAGTGAGATAGAAATTAGTTAGACTCTTTCTTGGCAACTCGGAAATAAGTTTTCCGGGAATAGACTCCTCGGCCTTATTTTACCGCATTTCCAGACTCTTAATTACTGCATTAATTCCTTGTCCAGTTTTTGTAGCCTAAAATAACAATCCGCTAGGTTCTTAATCCACTTCTTTTGCGGACGAGTTTGTCAACTTCTTTTGCTGAACCCTTTTCTCGGTCTGCCGGTCTTTCATTTGACTTGATCAGTCGTCATAATAATTCAATAACAACGAGATAGAAGTTCACGTTTGCCGTCTCAATGTTTTAGAGCAAAATAGAATCCCAAGGGATACATTGATTTTGTATGAAACCTCTTCTCATGGAAAGTAATCGAAAAGATAATAATTAAAAAAAAAAAAACTCATTGGTTGTAGGTGGTGGGAACATATCAAAACATTGGTTCCAAATTTCAATAAGTTTCTTTTAAAATGTTGGTATTTTCGAGTACTTTCCACGAAAATGGGCATCATGTGCCTACCTTAGGAGGATAATATCAATGTATCCGTTGGGATCCTCCTTTGTACAAGTAGATTTAACTACGACACCAAACACCCAAACAACTCATTATCGAGAGCAAAAGAATCAGTGTCCCGTTTATTTCGCTAGCGCAGCCTCGCCCCTGAGCGGCATTTTTCTACCCTTTTGCGCAAATAACTGTGCTCAGGGCAGCCATAAAATTTGATATACGAATGCCGGCGAATTTATATATTGTTTCTGCGATAGTCGCGAGCAACGCACCTCCAACATCGACGACGCGATCTCTCTCTTGAATTTATTGACTTTCCGCGGCGACGGGGGATGTGGGTAAACTATTGCATTCGCGCACGATCGCCGGCTGCACAAAGTCTTAAGAAGTCGGAGCATTTTCTTTACGTTGTTTACTATTCCCGCAGACGACGACTCGGTATTTTTCTACTGAGATATTCTACTCGCCCAGACGTAAATACTGTTCCGGACCATGAAAATCTAATTTCAACAGTAGCAGTGCAGTCAGAAAGCGTCAAAGATTTTGCGCGCAACGGCTTTCGAAACTTTGACCATTTTTGTCCGTTTTAAAATAATTCTAAACAGCAGGCTTCATTTGCTCTAATTCATCCGGTCTTTTGCGCGGTCATTTGCAAAGCGACGTGAATTCTAATCAACGAACGCGACCCGGTAATCGCAGTTTTTGTTCACGATCTTCATTATCATTAATCACTTGGGGCCATGGCTAACCATTACCGAAGTAGCGCGGCAGCGGCATTTCCCTCGCTCACTCAGATAAACGCTTAATCGTTCAAATGGCCGCGCGGAAATTCGCGCTCGCGCGCAATCGCGCAAAGCGAGTGCAATAATTTCGCATTAGTCGTTGCCATTTCTCTCTCTCTTCGCCGGTGAACTCGGTGCGGTTTCGAGTGGACCAATCTCAGCGAAAGATGCGGGGGGAGGAGGGGGAAGCAAGCAGCTCGTTCATTAGCGCACTTCGAGAGAGCGTCGGTGGCGGCAAAGTGTCGAGAGATACGCCGATTATGCGTTCATCGAATTCGAACTCTCGAGCTATGCACCGAGTCGAGAATGCGCCGAGAGAAAATGGAAGGCTAGCAAGAGAGTGAAGACGAGAGGAGAGATTCCGTGGGGGCAGAGCGAGAGAGAGAGAGAGGGATCATTCGCTACCGTCCGATGAATCCGCAGAAACATAGTGGCGGCGGCGAGCGCAAGCTGAATACCAGGCATTGTCCAATCAATGCACATTGAAGCGAACCTCTGTCCCCCCCCCCTCCCCTCTCTCTCTCTCTCTCTCTCTCCCTCTCTCCCTCTCGTCCTCTGCTGCTTTCACGTCCTCCACGGGTATATATAACGAGCGAGACGCGGCAGATCGCGGTACCCGCAGGCGGTGCGCATTGCTGCCGGCCTCTCGTGATTTAGGCGACTCGCTAATTACCCCCAATGGCCGTCCTGGATTCACTTAGGCGAGCGGCCGCCGGTGCTTGAGACCAGACGAGGCGACGGCGTCGATCTGCCGATCGATGCTCGATCGAATCCCGTGGCTGCGTACGCTCCTGCGTTGGGGTCATCGCGTACTTAAGCCACCTTACGCGGCTCGCTGATCACGGGCTATTGCCTGCGCACTCTGCACTGCTCTGTAGGCCACTTGTAATTGCACGGCTATTAGGAACCAATACGACGAGTGTCGAGAGACGGCTGTTAAGGTCCTTTTTGCTACTTTCGAGGCTTTGCTGCTAAGTGAGATGCAGTGCTCCAAGATAGTATCGAATTATATCGGAAGAAATTCAATTTTCGGAAATAAATGCATTTTGTTCCGTTGTTAATGTAACTATAAACTGTTATCGACTGCTAATTTGACTTTTATTAAATTTCACACTATATCAATTAAGCTGATTACATTAAAATTAGTTTTCAGCTATCTTACTGTCGGATTATTATACCTGTACATCTATTATAATATCATCCGTTCCCGAAAATTCTCAAAATAGCAATAAAATCTAATCAGTTCTTCATTGGGATATGCCTAATACGTCTGAAAATTTTTAATTCAAAAATCAGAACTGTTTAAAAATTATTTTCTGAAGCTATCCAAGAGTTTTAACTAAAAAAAAAAAAATCATCCGGATATGAATTACGGTACTCGAAGGGAAAATGACCTACCCAGTTCTTCAATCAAGAGTCTATAAAATTTGCAGGACGCTGTCATCGCGTTGCCCCTGTCAACGCAGCCAATCAAACTGCATAGGTGTAAGACATCGGTAGCCATAATTTTCTAATTAGGCGCCTGTCCTCCACTAATTACTTTCGCGTGATTAATGGCTGTAGGCATCGGCGCCGTCGGTATAGCTGAGCTCTTTTCCGGTCAGCTGCGCCTTTCGACTCTCGAATGAGTGAGAGAGCGGGCTCGCAGCCCTAATCAACGAGCCGCGCGCGCCGCGTACTCTCGGCGACTTGACAAATGAAGGAAGATGAAAAAAGGCGCGCGATGACCCCTGAGAGTGCGCAGCCGGCTGCTTTCCTCGCGCTCTAACGGGCTTTTCGAAATTAAATTCTACGGCGCGGAGAGCACGCCGAGCCCGGCCGGTAATGAACGCTGTTGTACGCGCTCCTGAGATATTAAAAAATTAGGATGTATTTTTCTCGAGTCCTTTTCTTCCTAAGTAATTGTAATAGAAGGATTAATATTAATGGTTGCTGAGAAATTGCACGGCTCATTGGCGGAGGTTAATTATTTTAGACGTAAGATCGCTGCCACTTTCCTAACTGAATTTAAAATTGATTCTAATTTAAATAAAATAATGTTTCACGCGTCAAACGCAGACTTTTCATATGGTAAACAGATAACTTCAGTGCTCGGATCTAAAAATAAAAATGACAAGTACCCAGAGCACGCTGATTTATTCTTCATTCGTCCTTAAATTCCCGCTCTCAGCGCAGTTCTAAACTTTGGCGATTCGCGGCTCGACTTGCGGTCTCGGTATTACGACTCCTGGCTTTGCCCGAAAACGTGCAGTTCTCGGGGCCCCGCGATATCAAGTTCCGGCTTTTACCGGAAACGCCTTGATAATAACCGCAGTAGGACATTTCGCGCCGGCACTTGTCTCGGTATGCTTGGCCTTGCGCACTTCTCACCTGACGTATAGCGTGCTCAAGTTGGCCATTCCACGGCGGCATTTAAGCGTCGCTTAAACTGCCCTTCCTTCCCACGGCCTGATCCCAGCTGAGCTCTTGCGGCGCCGTTATGTGCGCCGCGTCTTGACCGTTTTACGAGGAAAACGCACGAAATACTACGCTTATGCTGCTCGAGGCTTAAGTATTTCGGGCGGGCCGCGCGTCTCCCCCGGGGAAGACGGAGCTGCCGCCGCGCGAGCTTTATATTCGCGGATCCGTTTATGGCGGTCTAAAACGTCGGCTGCAGCTACTGAGGTGAGAGAGCGAGCTGCGCAACTGCGTTTGCGACGCGAATCCCGCTCGAGTAGGGCTGCCGGTGGCTCGTAAGCGGTCCTGCAATTTAGCGTCTAGCGAGATGATGACGCGAGTCTGTGTATATTGGAATCGGATATTTTGGTCGAGAGGAGGAACCGGGGCCAAGAGGTTTCACGGCCTTTACAGAAGGCCATTAATCTTGCGCTGGAGAAGCGTCGCTTCCAGAGTCTGGAACGCGCGTTTGTTTTACGCGTAAGAGCAAGCGGTCTTGTTGGGATTTAGCGTCCGGCCAGAGCCTGGGAAAAAGAGGCGCGGTCCTGGGATTTGAATAGCTTGTTTGCATGAAGCGCAAGAAGCTCGCTTCTAGAGATTTTTTTTCCTCGGAAAGTGTTTTAGCGCCCCACAAGTGCATTGGTAGTTAATTAATGGATCAAGTTTTAATCAACTTTTTAGTCGTTTCCGAGCGCAAGATTAAGAAGCTAGTCGAAATAAATCATCTTTTCAAAGAGAGATAAACAGGTTTGCCTGGTAAATTTTTATTTACGAGCATTGAAAGAAACTTTCAATGAAACGTCCCCTCGATCATCAATAAAAGTGTTTAAAGAACTTTGACAGTCAAATTCCAGGCAAAAGTAAAATCGCAGAAAAAAGAGAGCTCTCTCGGAAACGTCGCGTACAAACCTCCCGCCAAGTAGATTCCACTCCGCGGAAATCGTTCAGAGCGGCGCCTCAGGCAAGCAGGGGAAGAGGGTTTACTTGTTGATCGTTTGTATTCAGCGCACTAAATAAAGCTAATAACCCCTTTAAACACGTAACTACTTCGGTTTACGGACACTTAACTCTCTCGAGCCGTAAAACCGGCGTCGATTCTCGCGCGTTCTCACTGCCGGGCGACACACATACATCTCTTAGCGAGTCGCTTTTGAAATCTTCTCGAGATGATCCTCCGAGAGACGGAGTCTCGGCTGCTTTAATTCTCCTGCCAAGTTGCCCGATTCTCCGGAAGGGTAAGGAAGAAGCGCGGAGGAAAGAGAGCGTCGCGCGATCCTCTTTATTCAGCACGCATCGCTATTCATGGGAACGGAATTAGCTGCCGAGGGTGGGTAGTAAACCCGCTTTACAGTAGTTTCGGCACGTAATGGCCAAAGAGAAGCGAGTGAAAAGACCAATGAATAACTTCTTGCCATGCCGGCTACGTAGACGTCGCTCTCGCGCGAAAGAATTTAACTGAATGTAGAAATGGAAACTTGTATCTGGCGGCGAGAGACTCGCTTTTTTCTCCGCTGCTGCAGCTTCGGGATTTCGCCGGCGCGCGACCGGCTAAAGAGATTATTTCACTCGCACGGAAAATCTATGTGGCTCGCGAGCAAACACGGCGGCGCTTTTATTATCAGCGCCGAGCGGAGAAATTCGTTTGAGCGAAAGTTAATTACGAAAGTTATGTGCGGAAAAGGTGGAGTAAAGTAAATGGAGAAGTAAGCGAGCGAATTCGAAAATCTTTTTCCCTCCGTGCTTCTTGCCAGAGAAAACACACACTTGATGCATTTAATTTGGCTGCGTTCAGCAAGGCTGGAGCGACTAAAAAAATTATATCCAATTACGCTGTAATGTCCCTTGAAGCTCTTCTTTTTGCAATAGCTTTGCGCAGAAATGGCACTCCCTGCAGAATGTGCGGCTCACAGTTTTCGACGGCGTTGCTGAAGCAAAATAACGCAGCCCAGTTGTTGTGTGCTGCATACATGTCTTGCGAAATATTTAGCGTTTGAATTCTTACATTTGCCTGTTTGCCCTCTCCTTTCACGAAAAATCAATCTTCAAGATTACGGCCAAGTCGAAATCGAAGTATTAGCAATACTTGCTGCTTTTTTATTCGGTAATTTTGTAAGTGTACTTATCTTGAAAAATTTAAGCGGTCCATACTCGTAAACTTGCAGGAAAAATGTTCCGAACGATATTGGGCTGTGTTTGCAGTTTCAAATATTTTCCACGGCGCCGTTACGGAGGAAGGAAAATTCATGGAAAGCGTATATACGAATAATATTAAAGAAATTGGAAAAGTTTGTGCGAACTGAATTCTGAAATTTCTTTATGGCGTAACGTATTCAAAAACGATGTAAGATAGTGGAAGGAACAAGAGCACTGGAAATGTTTAAAACGTTTCCTGAATATGGTAATCGCTATTTTCTAAAAAGAAATCTGAAAACTACTTTTGTGTTTCTAAAATTCAATAATTATGCCCATTCTTATGTTGATTTAGTTATTTAAAGCAGTAAATCAAAATTAAAGAAGCCGCCTTTATTAAATTATTAGAAGAAGCTTCGCTCCTTTGACAGATGTTTTCCCTGGGCGATTCAAAGGGTTATCGCAGCGTTTTCACAATATTAGTCCGCGTCGACGTGATCTCCGGCTTCCAGGCTGTTAACTAGCAATTCGATCGCAGCTCGAATAGGATGTCGTCCGTGGAGGCGCGAAGGTAGCCTTTAAGAACTAACGAGGCTCAGTTGCGCCGGCGCCTCGAGATAAGACGACCATTTACATTCTTGCCGAGGGCAATTCCGTCAAGGTTTAGGAGCAAAAGAACGGCCCGATTTGTAAGGGCTCCGGATTTGACGCGTTTCTCCGGACAGTTACGAAGCTCAGCTCCGTCGGCAAAATGGGGCGAACCAACTTAATGAGTCCCGACTAATCTCGATTTGAATTTTTTCCCGATTTCCGTATAGTTTTATTATACCATGCAGGCTACGGGAGATAACGTCAGAGGCTTTTGTCGAATCTCCCAATTTTCTTTCTCAGCATTCGCTAAAATTGCAAATTATCCAGTCATTTAACGCGAGAGCAGGTTGCTCGGAATAAAGAACGGCGGTTCATCCACTAGAAAGAGCATGGCCGGTTTTCGCCGTGCAGAAAATGCGTCTTACTCGCGAAGCTTCTTTACTTGCGACGTACTTGGACAACTGCAGCCTTGTGCTTTTAGTCCCATTGTACCGAGCACTCGCGACTGTATGCGCAAGCAGAAGCGCGCTTACACGCTCGACCTCGTCTCTTGCTTTTTCAGGCAGCGAATAAATTTTTCTGCCGGCCTTTGCTGCTCTAATTCACTGTGAAAGGGACGCAAGTTGATGTGCGAGGTAAGTTTTGCATCCTGGCAATCGTCTGCTGTGCTGATGCAAAATGGGATTGCGAAAGCTGCGCGCAACACACCAAAGTAAAGAAAGTTATGTAAAGAAACTTCATGGCGTTGAAATCGCAGGAAAAAATAGTTTTATTTATTTTCGAACGTTTGAGGGAATATGAAATTCAGTAGAATAGCTTATATTCAGTCAGACATGAAAATAATTAAGTTTTCAAAGTGGCTTCATTTAAAAGTAATAGTAAGGTAAAGGTGCAGGAGCAAACATATTTGCACTCAATCTCGTCGGAAATATCTCTAGCGCATCATCGGCAAATCCCACATTCGCGAGTTTACAAGCGACGCTCAAAAATACACCGGAGCATCAACTCATTTTGTCGAAACGACGCATAAGCGGTTACTAAAAAAGGCAAAGGACGGATTTAATAGTCCGTACGTGAATGCGAAATCTGGTGCGACGCAGGCAGCGGCAGCGGCAGCGGCAGTGGCGGAAGTGGACGATGTCGCGTCTCGTTTAAGGCCTTCCGCAGCGCGCGCAGGATGGAAACATAAACTTATATTAAACAATAAAATGCAAATAGCGGCAGGGCTTCATACCGAGCGCCTGCCAGATGTATACCAGGACAAAAACCTCTTCGCTCGCGACCTTTATCCTTTTCCTCCTGCTTCTTCGGCCTCTGCTATTCTTCCCTCCTTCGCTGCGATCCAAGCGGGCATACAATCGAGTTTGCTGTCCTGCGCGCTCCGTTCGTAATTAAAAAACAACTCCGAAGCCCATTCCGATGAGGCCGTCGCCCGCTGCCGAGCCAATCTCCGTTATTGCCAGCGGCGATACGAAACAGTCAGAGGACGACTGATTTTCTCCTTTTTCTTGAGTTCTGGGCCTCGGCTGATCGAGCGTTGACTTTTACTACTTCAAACGGACATTGATCGGATATTGGGTGACGCAATTTTGGCATATTTGCTAAAGATTACGTAAAAGTTAAAACTTTATTTAAACACAATTAGTTAAGGTTTCAGTTAATTTATTTAAAACTAATATGTCAACATTGTAAATAGCGCCCTCCTTCTTCATTATTTATAATTTAATAAAGTTCTTTGCAACAACATTATTCTCAAGAAATGAAGCGTCCATTTATCGCTCAAAATTATAACCACATTAATTAGTGTTAAAGCAACGCAGTCTATTTGTCACGTTACGCTGCCTTGTATTAATCAATCAAAAATCTAATTAAGACCTGTTGCTCGCGCCTTGCGCTTTCAAAAACTTTATTACACGACAGCGTCGCTCCGTTCGCGCGTTAGGCTCACGCATAAAGATTTAATAACGCAAACTCGTGAGGCGGAGGCAATTTCCAAGGCTGTTCGCAAGAAGGGGAGCAAAAATCAGCGGTGAGGAAAAAGCGAAGACCAGAAAAGGAAATCCAACGTGATGGAGGGATTACGGAAAATGCGGACGAAGCACGTCGTTATAAATGCGTTTCGTGCACGCGAACTCTCGTCAAATGGTCTTAGGCGAGCTGCCTCGTGTAAGAAAGGCTGAGCTGGACGCTCGCAAAAGCTTGCAGCGTCGGAGCTCGGTCGGTAGCAGGTAGCTGCAGTCGCGTCACGTTATCGTCACGTGTTACCGGGATCGAACGCCGGGCGCCGCTACAACCCTGAAAAGATTTCGACTCTTTTTTTTCATTTTCTCCGTTGTCTAGTAAAAGAAAAAAGCATAATTTATTAAAAACTGTGACGGTAATACGAATTTTATTTGCGCCTTACTCGTTTAAAAAAAGGTCTGAACCTCAGAAAACCGTTAAAATGAAGTTTTGGGACCAGTAAATTCAAACTTTTTTTATACTCTCGAATTTGGGTACTGAAAGGGGCTTAGTTAGGGTTCACCAATATCACTTCCGGTCCCCTGGCGAAAGTTACCTCTCTTGCTCTGGTCCCACCGTAATTTTCCTTACATGAAGTGAGAGAAATTTAAATGGCCGGTACGTCAGGCTCAAGAATGCCATCACCGCGTGCTCACGTATGCACTAATGCAGCTCGTACCTCTTCCAAGTTTGCCGTTTACTCAGCGCGAGAGGACGCTAACACGGAGAATGCGTCCCCATTCGAATCTATGCGGGCGCTTATAAACGCGCCCAGAAGGGCGAGTCGTGTTTTCAGAATTTGAAAATTGCATTCCACCTTCAACGTACCGGCTCGCTGAGGCTTGACTTGCGCCTGAGCACTTTCCTCAGACTTAATTAACTATTAAATTTCGGCCCACGCTCCTCAAGTATCTTTCTTTTTCGGAAACTGCAGGGCTTTTAATTTTGTATCTAATTTTCTTAGTTTACGATCGAAAATTCAAAATCCTTAATTGTGCAAAACGAGGTGCATCCCCTGCCGCAAGCTCGACTTGTCGCTTTTACGAGACCCTAAGAAGCCTCAGTCGGCGACGTGACATCTCGCGCGTGCTCGCAAGAAAGGCGAGAGAGACGGCGGCTCGCTCGTTGCACTTGACGGATGGACGTTGCTGTGGCAGGATTGCAAAATGGCACGCTGCTGGATTATTGTACGTACAAGAGATTTGCCGCCTCCTACCGTCGCAGGCCCTTGATTTTACGCTCCGCGTCGCCATGGTAACAGACGTGTGAGAGCGCGGCCGGAAGCGGGAGCCTCCCGCTCTCGCTGCACGTCAAGTGATTCTCCTGCGCTTCCTCCCGCCTTTCTTGCTCTCGAATTCTCGGCTGCCCCTTCTGCTTTAATTCTCTTTCTCTTTTTCCCTCCCACGTCACTCCGGAGCCACAGGTTTCGTCGCTTCTGCTGCGTTGGCTTTAATTTCTTTACCCTGCTTCTTATCTGCCGATTGAAGTTTCCATTTGCCGTAAGGTTTGCCGTCGCATTAATCATTCCTTTTGTATATTGACGGAGGCGAAAACCTGGAACACGGGGATTAAGACGGCTGCTTTGGAAGATTAGATCAAGGGTTACTTTAATATGTTGGACAGCGAAACATTGTTCAAATTTGAAAAATTTCTGCTCGAGTAATTCAATGACACAGTTTCTTAAGGAGGTTTCGGTAAACCACACTTGCTGCCCAATGTTCTTAGACGTGTATCAACAGGTGGCTTAATTTCCATCTCTTTACATTATTCTGCGCTTTTGATATGTAGAATAATTACATCATAAATATAGATCTATTTTACGAGTATCTTCCCCGCGATAATATAGTTTGTTTTAGAAACGTCTAACTCGAAGTCGTAACTTATTCCGCGAAAATGATGAAAATCTATAAATTTCATTTCGACTCCAAAAGCCAGAATCTCGTTTTAAGCGCCTTAAAAGCAATTAAACGAGGAACCGACGCCTCCGGTGTAAAGGATAAAAGCACCTAGCGAAACAAAGAAAATGAAAGGTGCCGGAGAAAGCCGCACGAAATAAGGAAAAGAGCGTGGAAAAGCGCCGAGTCAGGATAACCGTCTGGTCTTTGCACTATAGAGCGCTATCGAGGCCGAGATAAGTGGAGCGAGCGGTGGCGCGGCTATGAATATTAACAGCGCTCCGCTGCCACAGTCGCCGCCGCCGCCGCCGCCGCTGCTGCTGCTGCTGCTGGCTCGACTAAGACGCAAAAGGAATCGGCGGGATACCAATGCATGGGTGAAATTAATTTTGACCCCTCGTCCCACTCCGCTTGTACCTTCTCACGCTTTGTAGATCGCCGGGCTTTGGCATACGCGCGCTGCCGCCCTTCAGTGCGATCGATGGCGAACGAATCTGTAATCGCGCAATGTCTCCGTTTATACGGCTACATTGAGAGAATTTTTCGGTATAAATTACCGTAAAACTCACTACAATCGTGGGACGTCGCGATTTTGTAGGGAACTTAATGCGTGTTTTCCTTAAAAATTATTAATCATTCAAGACAAATTATTGAACGTAACGTAAAATTTTACAGTTACGCACATTAAAAATTTTTAGCAGTCATTTTTCTGAAACTTTGGTTAAATATTAACGTATATTGAATAAAAAAGTGTTGA
>UCOL01004757.1:0-13574 GCA_900474335.1 Ormyrus nitidulus
CGGAAAAAGAGAGAGAGAGAGAGAGAGAGAGAGGTATCTCGCGCGAGAAATCGCCGCAGCTCATATCCATACAATGTCACGTCCCTTCGACGGGCCGCGGAACACCGACTTATTGACGGATCTTCGCACGCCGAACCGAGGCTGCTGCCTTATTCATTCGAGCGATGCGACGTAAGTTTCTTTATATCGCGCTGCAGTTTATTGTTTTGAGCTCGGTGGCGGCTGGAACTGTTGGGCGTGTAATTATTTTGTTCTGCGAGAGGCAAATTATCTGCCGCTGGAATTAACGGAAAAGAAAATGTTGTCTATATCTTTCGGATGCTAAAACGTGAGGCAATTATCGCAATTTTTAGCAAACGATGTACGTATAATTTCAATGAACTTATTTACTAACATTATGACCATCACCGACCGGGCAAACAAAACGAACCCGACAAGCCGCGCAGCCGAGGTCTCTCTCGCCCCGGCTCTCGAATCTCTCAATGCACCCGGCGCGCAAAAAGAAAAGCTCCTTTCTCTCTTTGTTGAATCGTAAATAATTCAGAGTGACTGAAATTCGTGTTAAAACGATACTTATCGACCCCGAGGTAAAAGAAAAAAAAAGTCAACGGAGAGCTCTCCGTGGAGAAAGGCCAGAACGAGAGAAAGAAAGGGAAGGAATTCGAAGGGACCGCGAGAGAGAGAGACAGAGAGAGAGAGCGACCGCAGATCGCAGGGGGGGGGGGGGGGGGGGGACGAAAAACGGTGGGGGCAAGAGGAGGCATGTGCTAATGAACACCATTAAAAGCAGCGTTAATTAGATTGTGCTAATCTGATTGTCCCCCGTATCTCTCTCTCTCTCTCTCTGGCCGCTGTGCTCCTCCTCCAAGTGCGCTTTCCTTTTTTTTCCCCTCTTTCGCTATAACCTTTTTTTGTTCCTTATTTTTTCGTATACGCGAAAGAGAGGAGAGCGAGTCTCCGCTGACGAAAAAAAAAAGAACGGGCTTCGCTACTTCCGCGCGAAATAATCCGGAGGTATTAGACTTATATTTCGTATACAGGCTGTACAGTTTGGTCAGTGTGCAATTTTGAGAAGCAACTCGATCGTGCAGTGGAAATTAGATAAATAGCCATTTATTTGAAGGCGCATAATGTAAGTGAGAAATTCAAAAGTTATGTAGAAACAAATTACTTTCTGAAAAGTAAACTGGCCGACAATTTTATCGAACTGTGCGCAATACTAAATTTATCGGGTAATTTTTGTCCGGCACAAACTTAATTCCCAACGGCAATCAATAACGACCTCCAGCTTATTATTAATTAAAACCTCGTCCTCATCTCCAAAAAAATCCATAACAATTTGCCCGATCGTTGCAGAGTCGCCCGGGCGAATTCCCGCCATCAGATTCAGCCGAGAGAGAAGCGCAGGCTCGCCTTAATTATTTTCCTGCCTCATTAAAAGCGCAGCGCATCGAAACAATATTTAATCAATCCCGCCGCTCGTTGCGGAGAGCCCCGCGCGCCTCCAGCAATTATTCAACGTCGATTGATTCCGTCAAATTAGGCTCTCTCGGCTCTCGCATCGCACGAAAAATAAAGAGGCGCGCGCCGCCTGCCGCGAGTTTACGGCCTCCTCGCGGCTATTATATTCTCAGGTGTGCGCCGAAGAGAGAGAGAGAGAGAGAGAGAGAGAGACGATAAAGTTGTTCGGGGAAACAGCGCCGGCGCGGCGTATATAATTAAAGTAATTTGGTCTCGGGCGCGAGCGCGAAGTAAAAATGCCCCGGCGGGTAAACAGTAGGAGTGCGGAGCGCCGCCGCCGCCGCTGCTCGTTTAGCCGCCGAAGGAGGAGGCTTAATAGAGCCGCCGCGGACTTGGGGGGCGCGAGTGGGAGTCGAAGGGGATCCATATTCATCGGCCTGCTCCTAACTGCATAAAATAACGATGCGGCGGCCGAGAGGCTTTGTTGCCGAGCTGCCGCCGGCCGTCAACCCCTTCCAGCCGCGCGGAGCTCCTCGCCGGGAGGAGCGTCGGGATTCTTGTTTATATTTATTGCCCTGCGCCCGAGATAAAAGCTTATTTAATTTTTTTTAGCCGAGTTTGCTTTGCATCTTGATGTTGCTTTACGAATGATAACGCGAGTAATAGGCGACTTTTGTCGCTTGCGACATTAGCAGATAGCCGCTTTCAAATAAAAACACTCGATCGCAACGCAATTTGTTACAGACCTAACCTTTATGATCGTTAATGGTGATTGACGGTTTAAAGTTACACCGGCCGTCGGTGTTCTCTCTCGCAGAAGACGAGATGTACAAAGTCGATAAGCGCTCGAAAATCAATAAAAGCCAGCGGCAGTAAAACTTTTCGCACTAACCCGCGCGCCACACTCGGAACGAAATAAAATACATTAACGCTCTTTAACGAGAGAGAGAGAGGAATCGCAAAAGCAGGTCCGTTAGGGGCCTCCACGCCAGTCAGCCGTCTAATTATTAGGCTCTAAGGAGACTCGTCGGAAATCGGGGCCGCGCGGCGCTAGTCGATAAATCAGCGGGCGCGCTTTTCGCGGCGCTCATCAAACGGGCCGCGGCCGCCGGCGGAGCTGCGCGCGCGAGGCTGCCAATCAGCGCGCCGCGAGCGGAATGCGCGGCATCCGATAGCGGCCCGCGAGCGCGCGTGCGTGCCATTGCCGTGACAAACGTGCGCTAATTGCTCTCTCGCCTTTGGCTACCCCGCGAGACTCGGAGAGCCGGCGACCTTGCGGTGTATATACTCCTGCAGCCTTCGCTCCCCGGATGTGCTGGATGCTCGAGAGCGAGGCTACGAGGGAGTAGCGCCGGGTTTGGAGGGTGCTGGTTTTAGTCAGTCAGTGAGTGGATGCTGAAACGGTATTTTCTTTATGTTTTTTTTTTTTTTTTCAGGAAAAAAGTTAAAGTACGAAAATTAAAACTGGTTTATTGGAACATCTGTACTGCATTCTGAAATACTAGAATGTAATTCCCGCTTTATTGCAAAAATCACGTGGAAAATATTAGAAAATATCGTTCATTCCGTCAAATCGACGTATCATTAATTAAGAATATAAAATATACCTCGTATTTTTACGCTCTACTATTTAACCCGTTCGCTCGAGCGCACATCTGCGTCCGCGCCGAGAAAATTCGCGAATACATCGAAACGTCCGTCGATAAAGATCTCGCGGCCCACACCGTAAGGAGCTCTCCTCACTTCGAGCGGGAGCCGCACTTTAGCGCTCTCGGCAATCGCCGATGCTAATTTACGCGGCTGTCTCCTCGTCGCAGCCGCGGTGTGTGTCTGCATAGGATGCGGGCTTGCACTCGGGCTTTTCCGCCGGTCAGAGTACTCGAGCGTGGCGAGCGACAAGTGCTGTGTGTCCCAAAGTGTGCCGGAAGCGCGAGAGAGAGAGCCTTGTTTTCTTCGCCGCTCGCTCCCGCGCCGCGGGCTGAAAAAGCGCGCCGCCGCGCGGCAACATCCTACATTAAGCGCGAGAGATAAGATTAGCGCTCCGCGAGGTAACTCCCGCCGATTCGGCCCGCATTTAGATAAAACTTCTTATCGACGATATCTGCCCGAGGACGACGCGGACGTTGAATAACGCTTTACTTTCGTTTGCCGAGTTTGTTTTTTTTTTTTTTTCAACTTTTAGCTGCAGTGGTAGGTGTGCAAGTTGCGGGACAGAATTGTCTCGCGATTAATAGAATCCTAACTTGAATTAATGTTACAAAATTAGCTTCACTTTTACTTCTCAAAATTAATCACTTAAGCAACTTGTACCTGTCACCTAAAGAAGTAAAACTTAATTCTTTCACCAAACTCCCGCTTCGAGAATACATTTTCCCCCAAAAGTCATATACCTTTGCTCGAAGCTTGTTTATCTTTCCTCGGGGAAGCTCTACGCTCGGACAGGTTGACCTAATGATCCGCTGAAAATGCAGGATTTTTTTAATAGGCTCGCTCCAACGTAAAGAGGCCGCTTCGCCGTTGCTTATCGCCGTCCCGCGGCCGGGAAAAAGAGCTCGTAACGATCGCTCCCGGCTTCTGAATTTCAGCCCCCCCCCCCCCGTGTCTCGCCGCCGCGCGCGCAAAAAAAAAACAGAGACGGAGCGAACTTATGCAGGCCGCGATAACGCGCGGGAGCCTCGTCACTGGCGCGAGGTCGAGATAAGCGGAAAGAAACGGCGATTGCATCGGCGCGTAGACACGAAGGTGCGCGCGCGGGCAGGCGGGGGAGGAAAAAAGGCTCTTCCTCGGCGCGCGCGAGGGGCTGCGTTGCACGCACGCGCGGATCGCTGACGGGCTCTCCTCGATGGGTTTCGTCGAGGATTTTTGATTGTTTACCGGCTCGCGCGGCTTTCCGTCCCCGAGACCTGGATCGAGAGGGGGATGGAAATCGCTTTTTGGTTCGGGAAATTATGCGCGGAGCTGTATCATTGTACGGTATAATAAAAGCTCAGCTGTTTTTTTTTACTACCACGTTGCGTTGTCACGTGCATGTAAAATGTTCAAAAACTGAATCAGCAGTTTCGTAAAATTCCAAACCATTTTATTCGAATCCGCTGCAAAACTACAAACGAACAAAACTTTCCTAAAAAAAAGTGTGTATTCCCTTCGAAGCAGAACAAAAGCGGATCTACCGAGAGCCGAGAGCAAGCCAGCAGCGATCGGCGACCGAAACCGAGCGCGAATCGTGCCAGAAAAGAGCAGCGATCCCCGCGAGCATCGGTTAGTTAATAACCGCGGGCGCACTCGAATAAGGAAAGGGGATAAGAAGCAGGCCTAGTTGGTTTAGAAACACTTGCCGAGCTCATTAGCCATGCGCAGCTCGTCGAAAGAAGGCAGAAAGCAGAGCGCCCGCGCGGCGCAGGCAGCGCTCGATTCAATTACGGCCGATCGATATCTCGGCGCATCTCGCTTTTCGCGGCGGCGCGTACGTACACGGAAAAACCGTACACCCACACGTGGATACGCGCATATACGCGACCGATCGACTACTCGCACGCGTCCGACTGGATCTCGTTCAGGCATGACCTTAACAACATCGCCGCGCGCGCCGCCGATGAACGAGCCGCGCGGCCAGCCGAACATTTTTCGAACCGTTTTCTTTGCGGGCCCGAGAGCCGGAGAGAGAGTTTCTGCACTTGTTCGGGGGGCAGCGGGGAGAGAGCGTGAATATTCGTTGCTGATTAACGACCGGGTACAATGAGCTATTAAGCGTGAATCTTATATTAATATTTTCGGAAAGAGTCGATGCTTCGCGGAGAATTTGTATTTTATTGAGTCTTCGAGGTTTTGAGGAGTTGGTATACCGTTGCTAATGTTCTGACATATTTTACCTTAAAGGATTCCTATTTAATTAACATATTCACAGCGAAAGTAGCAAAATTTGCGCTAGTGTATTTATAAATTCACGTTCCTAATATGCACTCGACGAGATTAAAATTCTAAATATAACCGCAAGAGGCAATTAAAAATTTTAGCGGACACGTCCAATTCATTAAATATTCAGAATTAACGTACGATATAGTTTTTAAAAATAACACTCAACAAAACAATTCTATTTAAAAATCTTTACAGCCTCAATTTACCGCATTATATTTACCAAATTACACGACAAATTAGCTCAAGTCCAACTCGAAGACACGTTCACTCCCGAACCGAAAAAATAAAAACCGACGATTATTCCTCCGCGCCTCTCCGTCGTCACCGCCAACACCTCGGCGGCATTACAACGCGCATTTGCCGTGAATACCCAACAATTACAAACCAAACCCCATCGCAGCCCGAGCGATCAGATAACGGCGCCCAGCGCCGATTCGAACAGACAGAGAGAGAGCCTCGTTCGAATTAGAGATCGGAAAAATGAATGTTTCTCTCCTCGGCGATCGGCGCGCAGCATCATCTCCCCGCCCACGGCGGCCGCGATAAGCATCATCATCGATGCCGAGTTTTTAAAACGCCTCTCGTTCGTTCGTCGGGCCGCCCAGGTGGCAACGTATGTAACAGGCGCACGCGCGCGCCCGCGAGTGATTAATGACGGACGCCGCCGGCGGGTGTAAGAGGGCGCGGTTAAACGCTCGTTACGTCTAATGACGTTAATGACGCGCCGCAGCGCGGCGTCTCGCCTGTCTCTCCGAGGCTCGCGGGGGGAACGGGGCTCTCGTTTCGCGATCGGTAATCGAATTACCGAGCTGAGATTCCTCGGGGACGAGAGAGCTCGGTTCGAGGCAATTGCTTAATCGGACGAGTTCAGTGTGGTTTGTTGGTTCTTGCAGCGGTAAACTCTTTTGAGAGCTGGCACTCTTTAACAAATGTTGGGGAATCAGATTGTACTTGTAAAATAATGTACGAGTATATTGTTATCAGATTGCAAATTCTACATCGTCAGCTGGAAGTATTCAGGAAATATAATTTATAGAGTTTGCACGTAGAAATCGTATTAAGTTATAATTAGTCGTGATAAAATTATCTAGAGATATAAAGTATCGCATAATTCTTCTAGGATGTCAATTAAATTATGGTTCAATACACTTCCTACGAAAGATTTGATTCCGCGCCGATAAGAAACGGTATGATGCAAACAAAAATATCAAACAGCTTTAAACAGTTCGATTGGCCTGTTTACTATACAAGTAAATCAATTCCCAGCCACGCGACTCAAACGATTTATTAATTTATTTAAAAATAAGCCGCTACACCACTGCCCGAGCACCGCGGGGAATTAGAAACTAAAGCCGAATTTAGGGAGCATAGCCACAATAAATAGCCGGTCTATATACCGCGGGGGAGCGCGCCAGTCGACTCAATTCCGCAGCCGTGCAGCTCCGAATTTCCTCGCGTCCATTTCAGGATTTTGCCCCGCATCAAAGGCCAGCGGCGGCGGCGGCGGCGGCAGCAGGGTGCTAAGTACGGCTCGCGCAAAAACAAGGCAACAACGCGGGGCAGGGGGGGCTCACGGGCCATAAAACAATTGGCTGGACTCGCGGCTCCCCCCTCTCCCCCCGATACAGCGATAAGTGGCCTCGCGCCCGACGTAGGAAACGTATCGCGCAGAAAGCAACGGCGGCGGCGGGCAACCCCTTGCCGATATTTACGGGAGCTAAGCGCTCCGCTACATTTTCGCCCTTATCGCGCGATAGAATAAGTGCAGCCGGCCGCTCCGTATCGTGTTAGAACACCCGACTTGAAAACGTAAACTGATAGAGGCGGCATTATTTCAGCCCTCTCTCTCTCTCCCCCCTCCTTTCAGCGGCTTTTAAATAAAAGCCCGTGCGCGGGTCGTTCGTTTCTTTCTCGCTCTTTTTCCACCCGGACTTGTTAGGGGTGCGCCGAGGAAGCTTTAAATTTTTCGCTTTCGAGATTTTTTCGAAGCCGCGCGCAAAGCGACGCGCACCGACGTCGCGCCGTCGAGAGCTGCTTCCGGTCCCCCCCGACCCGAGAGCTCTGTGCGCCTTAATCTGCGTGAATAATTATTTGCGCCGTATCTGTCTTTATATGTGTCACGATTTGATATGCGCGGGCCGATAGCCGTTTTGCGCACGTCAGCATTGCCCCGCGAGATTTCAGGCTAATTAGCTTTTCTAAAGTATAACGTTGTACGTACACTCGCGATCTAACCAGTTTTCTGTTGCTTCTAAGCTCCTTTTTTTTCCTCTTCCGGCTTTCCTGCCTTTTTAAGCCGCGTTCGAGACGGTCGCTAATCGCGCTTGGAGCTTGCTGTTAAATAGTTTACACGTAGGACGTATATAACAAAATTGTCCAAGCTGAAGCTTAACTTTGATTGCCGCATTGAAACTTGGACTATTGCGAATTAAACAAACAATGATATATCTTCAAGTGCCAAACGACGATAAAAGAACTTCGTCCTTCTGATCTAAAAGCCCACTAGAGCCTTGGAGCGATGCACTAAATAAGTATAGCGACATAAATTTTCATAAAACCAGAAATCATCGCTTAACAATACGCGGCTCGAAACAAAGGCTCTCTCTCTCTGCCGATTGCAGTTTTTCATTGGAAGAAAGGGCTCTCCGCGAGCGGGGAGGGAAGGGAAGTGAAAAGAAACGCGGAAGCAGCGGCGGCGCAGCCAGCCAGCGCAGAGAAAGAGGATCATCGGTAACGTACGGCGCGGAGAGGGATATAGTATATGCAGTCGTCCCGCGCGCCGTAACAAAGCCCCGCGACGGCGGCCAATTGAAAAACCCTGTCGCGGAGTGATACTCGCCGCCGTTGCCGCCGCCGCGAGATATTCATTGCGGATTACGAAGGACGGTGTCCCCGCGCGCGGCGGCGGCTGCTGCTGCAGGCCTTTTTCATTGCAACTATTGCATACAATGCGCGCGACGCCGAGGGAAACGCGCGTCAAAACTAAAAGCCTCGACAGCGCCGATAAGCCCCGGCGGAATATCTCTCTGCCGTAGGCTCTCTCCGCACGCGGCGGCGGCGGCGGCGACGGCTTTTTGTTCGATTTTCTATAATCAAGTGCGGCGCGCGCCGGGAGAACGCTACCGAGAGCTTCATTTTTAAACAATGTTTCAGCGAGGAACAATGGACGACAAGCTCTATCGCGCCTCGTCAATGACTGTCACGCGGATCGAGCGCCGCCGCCGCCTTTTTTTTTTCGAGATGCGTTTATGCGCGCCTGTGCCGCTCTTGATTTCATTCTTTTCTCGACTCGAGGAACGCGCGTTCGCTTTGAGGGAAGGCGTTGTCATTCTAAGGAGTCGGATTTCTTTCTTTTTTTAACGATTTCGCGACAAAATTTTAAGATTCTTGCGGACATGTTAGCGCCTAATGGACCGCGGCTGGAAAATTAAAAGCAAAGCCCGATATGCGAGTGTCCTGAAAAGGACGATATAAAAAGACGATATATAATAATATATGGAACAAACCAGTTTTCTTGCCGTAAAGTGTATTAAAAATTGAAAAAAAAAATTGAATTTTCTGTGATAAGCATTAAACTGTACGTTATGCCTTAACTACTCAGGCTTATCTGCGAATTGATATGGAATCTTATAGACAGGATAGTCTATTAACGTTATCAAATTATTCCGCTCAATTTATTGAAGTGTACGCGGGACATTATTTATATACATTTTACTTAACGGCAACATTATATTTTAAAGTTATTGGTTGATTTTTAAAAGTTTGAAAAATCGGTTAGTGAGTCGTTGCCTTTAAGCGCGAATAACTTGTCATGGCACTTTATCTCCTTGCATTAAACAAAATTATGCATTTTCCACGTATATCCGAGTAAGTAATTTTATGCTTAAACGTTTAGCAATGGTATATATGTTGCTCGAATTAAATATAAAACCAAGAAGCACTAACAACATAATTTTAAAGTCAATAAAACTCTACAGCAAATTAATCAACTCAACCGTCGATTGAAGTATAGTACACACAGTTTGTTTACAAAAAAATGCACTTCAGTAAATCATAAATCGAATGCAAAAACCGAAAACTTGCTCATTATCATACCTACGCAGGCTCCTCGCGTCAATGAACCCTCAGCCCAAAATATTTAGACGACCCCACCACCCGCCCCTCCCGACAGCAAAAGCCGTGAAAGATCGACTCCCGGCTGATGATCAAGCTCATAAATACAAACCGAGCCATTATTCCTCGCGACATCTTTTCGGACCGGCTACATCCCTCGCCCCTCTCGATCATCCTCCTTTCTGGCGTATCAGCGCCATCATCATCCTTGTCTCGGAGGCGGCGGCGGCGGCGACGCCAAGGCTCGCACGTCGGCGGAAATTATGAAATCAGAGACACAGGGCACGTACGCCGAAGTGAGAGAGAGAGAGAGAGAGAGGGGGAGCTTCGAATCGTCCCTTATATATACCACCCGGTACTTGCACTTGTCTCCGGAAAATGACGGAGCGGGAGCTTGCAAGGAGAACTGTGTTTCGTTTATGGAGGAGAATCCCCGTCGGCGCTGCTTCCGAGGCTCCGATTTGATTGATTGTATTGCTGGATGCTGGCTTTTGTGTATAGGGGGAGAGGCTTGTTTTAGTTTTCGAGATCTATTTATCACCGGTGCCGTGGGTCGAGGTGCTCTTTAAAGAATGAATCTTTGCGATGGGTTTTATCGCGTTGAGCCAATTTTAAGTTTGTTTTGAGTAACTTGCTTTGTAGATGAAATATGTGAGTGCTTTTTGGTCTCTTAAAAATGACCTTAGCTTTTTCGTTTTCGATATTTGAAAATTGGAAGAAATTAGAATTTAATTACTTATATTTAAGAAAAATAAGCCATAAATACAGCGATATCACAACTTAAAAATTCATTCAGTGCATATATCGGACTCGCTCACGAAATCTGTCGTAAAAATCAGCGCAATTAATCCGTAATTCAATACAGCCACGCAACGATATCACGATGCAGCAATTAACTCACCTAACCGAGCGGCACCGGGCCTGAAATTCCCTTAAATTGAACGACAAACGCACGCCGAAAAAAAGCGAGAAAACAAAGCTCGCTAATCCGAAGAGGCAGCAGCCCCCTCCCCAAAAAAAGAGGCGGAAGGGAGAGAGTAGCATATCGCGAGAGACAGAAAGGGGGAGAGAAGAGGAACTAAAAAAAATCAGGCAGCGATATCTGCGCCTGGAAAAGTGGTAAATAATGCCTTGCCGGCGCACGGCGGCGGCCCGGTATAATCGCGCGCAAGTTTTTCAAACTGGAACGCTACTTTTGAGGCGGCTTATCTGATTAGTCCGGCCGCTCTCGGCCTCTCCACCCTTCTTCGGCTACGGTGCGTTCCTCTCTCTCCCTCTCTCTCCTCTCGTTCTGCTCTCTCGCGAAATACGGTGAGGCGATAACGGTTCGTGCTATCTGAAGAGAGGAGGCTGCGCGAGGCAATGGTAGACTGGCTGCGGAAAATGCGTTGGATTTCCTGCTGTTTTAGAGGGCCGAACTTCGTACTTTCCGTTCCGCGATTGCGGGCTTTTAATAACTTATTTTTCGGTGGGAGCAGCTTGGGGTAAATGAAAATTATTCTAATTTCGAAAAAGTATATCTTACGGTGAATAATAATATTATCTGTGACTGAATTTTTTAAACTATATTTAAATTGAAAATTTTGGCTTGCTACCAGATGGTCGTATTTATTTTTATGCTCAAATTAATATATCAAAATTTTATTGGAAATTTCACATCAATTTATTCAAGTTTTTATATACAATTGCAAATTTTCGAAATCTTGATCCAAAACTAAATCTGAACTATTCGATTTTTAGATAAATCTATGCAGTATCACATCTGTTCTCCCGATAATACCAATAACTAAAATTTTTGATCAGATAAGCATCCAAAATCGGAATCCTCTAGTTCGCCAACCGAAAATTTACTCCGGTTATCATCCGAAATAATCCCGCCTATCTCTCCTCTCTCATCTCGCAAAACAATCCCCGCGCATTAAAATTTCCTCCCCGTGTCCCTTTAAACGCAAAAAAAAGCTCTCCGACTCCTCGGAGCGGCGAGCTTTATTTTCTATTTAAACAGCGAGAGATGTATATAAGCTTAAACGCATTCCTTACGGACGATTAATTCCGCGATACGCTCTTCCACGCAGTTCCGCGAGAGAGCAGCCCTCATAAGTGTTTCTCCCGGTATACGGAGGAGCGAGCCTTCCGCGCAAACGGACAAAAACAAAGGCGGGGGGCGCGCGAGGAGCAGGTTGATATTAAAAAAGCTCTCGGGGAGGTGGAAAAGAGCCTGTTTAATCGTTTAAAGTGGCTCTCTCCCGCGCCGTTCTCTCTCATATCCGCATGAGCGACTCTCCGCTCCCCGAGGTGGGGGGGAGTTTCGCGCTCTCGCGCGCGATTCGCTTAAGTAATATAAATGCGAGTTAAGAGGCGAGAGAAGGAAGAGACAAAGAAGGAGCGAGAGAGAGTGAGAGAGAGAGAGAGGAGCGCGCTTGTAACGGATGACCGCTGTATCTCATTGTTTTCATTTCCTTCGGAATGCCGGCTGGCTGTAAGACGCGGAAATGAAGTGCGCCGGGTTGCCTGATCTAGAGACGGGGATTCATCCCCCGCATCCTGCATGACAACGAGCCGGCATCCTCCTCTTCCGTATTCCCCGGCCGAAGTTCCCCCCCTCCCTCCCTCTCTCTCTACGTATATATACGTGTGTGCACGCTGCAGCCAACTTCCTACGAGCGCCGAGAGAGAGACGCTTTGTGTGGTCCGCTAAGCGAGAGAGAGAGACTTGTAATTGGGGGGTGGAAAAATTCATTGATATGGGCGGGTAACTCGAACGGGCACGCTTTTTAGGAAATTGCTAGGTTATCTGGGGGAACGTATTCGAGAGGTTGAGGATGCGCTCTCGGGCACTGGAATTGTATTACGCGCCGTTTCAACTTATTATTGCGCGGATTGCGTTTAAAGAAACGTCCGTTTTAAGGAGCGAAATCCCATTGCAAATTATATCTGCCCCGAGAAACGGTGAATTATATAGGTAAATTGAAAAAGAAGCGCAATTGTGGAAGATAAATTTAATTGAAAGGACGACTTACGACTGCGCTGCATGCATAATATCGAACTTACCTGAAACATAAAAGAAAAAAATTGAAATTTTAATAAAAAAAACTATACAATCGCAAATCCCAATCGAAAGGGACTTAATATTACAGACGACGAGCGAAACAAAGAGGTCGAGGGAGATAATGCATTTACATTAAAGCGAACCGGCCGGGCCGGCATAATACAGACGGCCGCGCCGGACAATCGGTCAGATATTATTCTTTTTGCGGCCGCACACCCTCTTCTTCCGCGTCCGCGGACATTCTCGAATGAGCTCTCTCTCGCTCTCTGTCGTTTTTTACCTCATCAGCGGCGGGCCGCGCCCGAAGAAAGCACAGGAAAGATGCCTTATCGTTACTTTGGCGTTAATCGAATTTCGCCTCCTCTTTATGTAACCTCCCCCGCGCGCCGACTCGAGAGCGACGTACATTATAGAATTCAACGCGGCTCTCTCTCTCTCTCGAGCACGACTTTCGACACCTCGGCCGAGTATGGATTTTATATTCCGCGTTAAATGAGATTTCCGGCACCGAAATGCCCTCGATCTTCGAGGACAATTTTAACTCTTTTAGCGGATTGTTATTGCAGTACTGTCTTTTTCCATTGTATTTATTCATGTGATTTAATGTTCACTTTATTATGATCAAGGTAACATTCGAAAACTCCCTTTTTTTATCCTCGATGCATGATACTTAATTACCCTTTATCAGCGATAACGAAATAGTTCCCTCAAAAGCTCCCGGAGAAAATAAAGAACGCAAAAAACTATTAAAGCGCATAAATATTTATAAAGCACAGCGGTCGGCGGCAACAACGGTTACACGCCATTAGATTCTAAAAAGCCGCCGGCTAATGGCCGACAGGCCTGGAAAGAAGGCTAATTTCAAATTAAAACCGTCGGCGGCGGCGCGGGATCTGTGAAAAATCAGCGGTTACTTTCGGCGAGTCACGACAACGCACAGGAGAGGGAGAGAGGCGCGCGCGCCCGCCGAGAGAGAGTGGCGTGTGGCGGCGGCGGCGAGCACGTGACGCCAATGCAAACGACTCATAATACACAC
>UCOL01004758.1:0-13584 GCA_900474335.1 Ormyrus nitidulus
AGCGCATACTGGACTCGAAGTTTAGACAATTTTTTTTTTAATTAAATCGAATCATCCCTTTATTGTAAAATATAAATATAAATTTTCACCAAAGATAATCATAAAGTCATAAGCATTCATGTACAATAGCAACAAATAAATATTATTCTAGAAAAAGTTTTTATGTTTATTCAAAGCGTAATTTTTTAACATTCAAATCGAACGTAAGGAAATTTCAAAAATACAGATATCAACAAAGGCAACTTTAATTTCAAATCAAGTATTAAACTCGCATTAAGCGTTACGCGAATGTTACTCGATGTTAGACTGCATACTCTCTCTTACATACTTGTGAATTCTGTATGTCTTAGCTATATATTTTACTTATTTACCGGCTTATATTTTTCCGTATTTTATATGACATTATATTATATTTTATTTATTTATTTTATGTTACTATTTTATCTTATTTTATTTTGCTTTATATTATTTTATATTACGTTATATTATTTTATTGTAAGCTTATTTTTAAGTTCAGTTTGATTTTACATTGTAAATCTATTCTGCGTTATTCTATGCCCTTGGGTTCACGCCCGAGCGCCTCTTACAGTAAAACTCACTCTCACTGTAAAACTATTTTGGACCTCGAGTCCTTAGTTAATAAACTATCTATCTATCTATCTCTCCCTCTCTCACCTCTCTCTTTTCTCGGGGCATGAGTATGTAAGGAAAGTACATTAAGAACCCGACGCCTTCTCTTTTACTTAAGGGCAAAGTTGCCTGTTTACGCCACGTGGCCGTATAAGTGCTTAAAATCTATTTTATGATTTTGCCGCGCCCCGAGAGAGCAGATTTGAGTTAACCCTTTCGCACGATGCCGTGATTTATGCTTCCATTAAAAAAATTTTCCACCGCTGAAAGGGTTAGCCGTTATAAAGACTTATTAAATCCTTGAGCGAAAAATACTTTCTTGATTAATTCTTCTTTTATATTCATTCCTAAGGTTTGATAAGTTTAGCTTGATTAATTTTCATGCAATTTTTTATCTGGATACAATGATTTTAAAAACAACCCAATAGCGTAATACGTTTGAGGCTTGGAAGAAATAGTTCGAAATAAAAGCTAATTTTAGAATAAAAATTAAAATTTTTTACGGCTGATGAGGTGCTGATAAGTCAAATGGTATGCATGCAAAACCACGTGTGAAAATTAAATTTAGAAGAAAATACTGCGTGACATTTATTTATTACAGAACATAAAATGTCTCTTCTTATTTTTAAAACAGTAACCCACATTTAAAAACTGAGACGAACGTTATATAAAATGCACGTTTTAGAAACTGTAATGTGACTTCCCCATTGTACATCAGAAGAGATTTGCAACAAGTTTACACGAGCAAAATGAAGGTTTTATACATTACACTTTTCATTTCTGTTGCCTCTTCTTTTCCAACAGGTGAAATATTTTTATATTCTTTTTATATTTATAAGAAACATATTTTACATTGTAAATTTTACACTCATATATTTTATTATTTAGATGATTTGAATGATGTACATCCAGAAGATATCATTTTCCCAGGTATGTAATTTATAAAATTGTATTAAAATAAATGAGTAAGTTTCCGATAATATCGCTAAAATCTAGTTAAAATGTCCAAATCTAGCTAGATTCTAGCGAGATTATCGAAAATTATCGGAAACTTGCTACCAGAGTACTTAAAGACTGCATTTCCAATTTCTAGAAAATAGTGAATCAGCTGGAAAAGATCAAAGCGTCAACGGTGAAATTGTTAAAATAAATGCGGTGCCTTACTTAGTAAGTTATGGAAAATTTTCTGTGAACAATGAGAAATTTTTCTTCGTTACTTTGAAATCTTTTATTATGATAAAAATGTGATTCTTACTTTCAATATATTTTCCAGGTTCAAATTATAGAAGACGGTAGACAAATATGTGGCGGTTCAATTATTTCACCTGTATGGGTAGTTTCTGCTGCTCATTGTTTTCCTGAATTGTAATTTTCGAAATACTATATTTTTTAACCGCAGATTGTGCTTTTAACAGTACTAAATATTCCGTTCAATTACAGCCAAGAACATGAGTATTCAGTTCTTAGTGGTTCAAGCAAACGAGGAAAAGGAGGTCAACTTCACGAAGTTACAAAAATTATTCCTCATGAGCATTACGACGGAAATAGTAATGACATTGCGTTAATGAAGGTATGCAAATATTTATTCTAAAATTGATGAATAAATTTTCTCAACGAATTGAAGAATTATTATTTACATTTAAAATTTCAGCTAAAGGCACCGATTAAGTTTGGTAAAGATCAAAAGCCTATCAAAATTGCCAAATCTACGCCATCGCCAGGAGAAGAAATAAAAGTTGCTGGTTTCGGAGCATTGGAGGTAAGGCTCCTTCATTTTGCTCTTATTACAGCGACTATTTCTAATTAATCACCATTACTGAAAACGATCAACTAGCAATCCTAGAAGTTCTGCACAGTAGAAGCTTACCAAAACATCATGCTTAATCGTGAGATCTCAAATTAAGATGAAAAATAATTGTACCATTTACATTTCAGACGGACGGTCCTTCTTCCGAGGACTTGAGAGCAGCGATCGTTACCGTCACGAACTGGAGGGAATGCAAGGTCAGATATGCATATTATTCAGCAGATTTAGACGAAGACGACATTACGAGAAAAATGTTTTGCGCTGGTCTCGGAGATTCCGACTCTTGCCAAGGTGACTCAGGTGGTCCTGCTGTCTCTGACGAGAAGCTGGTTGGCATTGTCTCATTCGGCCTAGACTGCGGATCGGACGAGGCTCCTGGCGTGTACACAAGGATTGTTCTCTTCCGGAAATGGATCAAAGCGCATACTGGACTCGAAGTTTAGACAATTTTTTTTTTAATTAAATCGAATCATCCCTTTATTGTAAAATATAAATTTTCGCCAAAGATAATCAGAAAATCATAAACATTCATGTACAATAGCAACAAATAAATATTATTCTAGAAAAAAGTTTTTTATGTTTATTCAAAAGCGCAATTTTTTAACATTTCATTTCTAAATCGAACGAAAGTAAATTTCAAAAATACAGATATCAACAAAGGCAACTGCAATTTCAAGTCAAGATTTAAACTTTACTACCCTCTTCAACCCCAGCTTTTTAATCAGCGGCCTCAAATAACTCATCTAGTCGGTTTCCTCCTCTTCTCGAACTCGCACGTTTTACTAGAGCATTTGTGTCGAAAACATACGTTAGTTCGGTCAAGACGGCATGCGTTAAACCAACTGACTAGCCAGCACCGAAGGCGACGTTTTCGACGCTCGAATTCCAGGCAGCACGTATATAAAACAGCCCGCTCTCTGCGTGCAGCAGAAAAAAAAACAGACGAGCGCACCTCGGCACGACACACGTGCAGGAAGAAAAAATGCGCACCACAGAACGTTAAATGAATGCCGCTTACGTGCCATTACCCCGCGTGCGTCGCATATGCTACATTCCTCTCTCTCTCTCTCTCTCTCTTTCTCTCCCGGGGTTTCCTTTATTTGTTTTTTTTCCGCCCCCGAAACTGCGCGCTTGCGCCTGTGTGCGTAGGTGAAGCGTAAGTAGCAAAAAATTGTTTGACGTCTGCTCCGCTTTATTACCGGCAAACGGTTTATACGCCTCTTCGGCAATAAACGCGAATGCGTTATGGCGCTCGGGGTTTGTTTATTTTTTGAGACGAGTGTCGCCGAGCTTATGCGCCGGGGGTGCTGAAATGTTTTATCAGGATAGACGCTTTTCGCGAACTTGACACAGGCGCGGAGAGGTGCGCGCGCTGTTTATATTCGTAAGCTACTTTATGCGTCTCAGCGAGACGTTAAGTTTTATTAGGGGATGAAAGAGAAGACAATTATGCAAGGATGATGAGGTGAAGGACAGCTTTACGGCCGGCTGTCAAATTTAAATAGGCGAAATGAAAAGTAAATGGTTCCATTCGTTAAAAATAAAAAAAAATAAAATATACATTCCGGGGTACTTTGATTTCTCGTAAAAGAGCGCCATATTGCAAAAACCGCGTTGCAACGTCACGTTAAATATTGACGTACGTTTTTGCGGTGCAAATGTGAATCGCAAGAACTTTACAACTAAATAAAAAATTTTTATTTTTAAAAGTCATGTGTTATTATGATTATGCCTTGAAACGTACATTTTTAAGAATCCATTAAGAAATGCTTATACGCTTAAAAATTATTTTTGAAAACAATATTTAATTGCTAATATTATAATAGCAATTATTAAAAGTAGAATAATGTACGAAAATATTACCTGCAGAAACGATAGGTATGAGCCTACCCTTTGATAAACGAATGTGGATGGGGATTTAATATAAAAACCCATTCCGTGATGTTAATACCTCGATTTATTGTTATAATATTCAAAACGCAGCCGCTTCGTCCTACTACCCGCGTTCATTAATTGCTCATAAACTTGATTTTAACAGATCAAAGTTAATACTCTCGGCAGCAATCTGTCGAAATCGTCCTTGGTTTACGGTATATAGTTCCAACCTTGTTGTCCGGAGTCGTCGCCTGGAGGATGTTGATTCTGGCAGATTTGTAGACGACTGATATATCAGTATACTATACTGATATATCAGTCTATAGAGCCGCGAGAGCGATGCTTATAAGTCGTCAGCGAAGTGCGGATATCCGGAGTATGGTCGCCTGGCATCGCCAAAAGAAGGCTCTTATTTATGGCTGATCGCTAGATGAATCTTTTATGATCGAGCGACGGATGCTCCGGGTGGCCTTTTTCCTCGGAGGGATTCGAGAGAAATAGTCGTCAGGCAAGAGAGCGAACTCAAGTCGCTAACCGATCCTGAAACCCTCGGAATCTTTGCCCATCCAGAAAAGAGCACTGAGATCGCTCTTAATTGCGACGAGTCACTGGTTGACACAATTGCGCTGGCTTTCTTGAGCGCACCATTCAATATAGAATTCGTTACGCAGGATAGAGAAATTTAAAGCATTGTGTGAGAATGACAAATCTTTCTATGGAGCTTCCGTCTGAACTTCCTGTCTTAGAGAGAGCAGAAATTGAGATTTTAAAGTGCAGTAATGATATACCTTACCAAACTTTTTTCAATGCAGCATTTTAAGCTAAACTAGTACAAAATTATCGTTTTAGTTGCTCGTAAGCATATTTTAAAGATTGAATAAACTGTAGAAAATTTTAAGTTTAACGCGTACAAATTTTGTGGAAAAATATTGCTTTTTTTAATTTGAACATCAATAGAACATGAAAAGATAGAAGAGAAAAAAAATAATCAATTTGAAAGTTTTATTTTAATAAAGATTTTTATAATGACACGAATAAATTTCCTTAAACTATTGCATCAAGAAAATATTATTGATACAAAAAAAAGTTTCTTAAAAAATTTAAAGTTACTTTCATGAGAAAAGTACTGCGTGACAAACTTTTATTTACGACGATCATAAAATATGTTCCTATATTTTTTAAGCGGCACATAAAAATTCTAGGTGACCTTGATGTGTGTTACTCATGGCCTGTATAATTCGAATGAGATAATGTTTTTAAAACTTTCGTGTAAAACACATAACAAAAATGAAAATTTTATACATTGCACTTATTATATCAACCGTAAATTGTCTTTCTCTTGGTAAAAATATTTTTACTTATACTTTTAATTAATATTATTATATTCTTTATTTGTCATTTTCTTGATATCAAATGTTTAGATGATAATTTTAATCCGGATATTCTTTTAGAAGGTGAGTATAAGGTTTTAAAAAGTTTTCCTTGGATAAGCTCTAATAATTAACATAAAAATTAATTTGGTGTAATTTTTTTTAGACAACAAAGAAGTAGCTGCAAAAGATGAGATATTTCACGGCGAAATCGTTGCAATTAATACTGTACCGTATTTAGTATGTATAAGATGATAACAACGTCTTTTTTAAATTTTATATAATTTTAAAAAATGATATAAAAATCCATTTTTATCAGGCTCAAGTTCTCGAAGATAAAGAGCAAATATGCGCTGCTTCAATTATTTCTAATCAGTGGCTGGTTTCTGCAGCTCATTGCTTTAAGTTGTAAATATAAACTATATTATAACGTATAACTTATAAGCTGCTCTTTTAAATATCTTTTTTTTTCAGCGACTATATTTACTATTCAATTATAACTGGTTCGTGTGTTAGAGGTAAAGGTGAGCTTCATGAAATTGACAAAATCATTGTTCATGAAGACTACGATTCCATAACAGAAAAAAATGATATTGCATTAATTAAAGTATTGAAATTCTACACCTATTAAATATATTACAATAAATAATTAATTTTTCTAATTTAAAAAATTTACGTTTATATCAGCTGAAAGATATAATCAAGTTTAACAAGGATCAAAAACCTATAAAAGTTGGAAACCTTACTCCAACACCTGGAGTTGAAATGAAAATTGCTGGTTTTGGAAGAGTGGGAGTGAGTATCTGTAGAATAAATAATACTTCTCAAATCGAATACAATCGATAATGTTAATCCACTGTTCAATTATTATAAATTTCTACAAATTTAATTTTTTACGTCTTAGAAAGGCCTTCCATCTTCTTTAGAATTAAGATCAGCAGTTGTACCAGTTATGAGTTTAAGAGAATGCAAGGAGAGGTATGTAAATTTTATTGATTTAACAGCAGATGCCATTAAAGAGAATATGTTTTGTACGGGCACTGGAGAATCCGGAGTTTGTCAAGGTGACTCAGGTGGTCCTGCAGTTCTTAACAACAAACTAGTAGGTGTCGTCTCTTTTATCAAGGAGTGTGCATCCAAAAATGTTCCTGCTATTTATACCCGCATTAATCTATATCGATCGTGGATTATGAAACTCACTGGACTGAAACTTAAGTCTTGATTTAAACTTGAACTTTAAAGAATATTTCAAAAATTGTTCTTATTAAATACAAAAAAAAAATATTTTAAAACCTGGAATGGAACACAATTTTTATTTATAAACTAAATTTACTAAAGATACTCCACAAATTTTTACAATACCGTTCTTAATAAAACAACAAAATATAATGATAGTATATTAATGGGTTTTCAGCAGAAAGTTAAAACCGTATAAAAAATGTGACGTGACGAATAGTTATTATGATCATAAAATACTTTTTTTTTTAAATAAGCACATTAAAATTCGAGATAATTTTTCTATATATTCTGTTAAAGTTTCTAATCAAAATAAAGAATTGAAATAACCAGTGCATGTATTATTTAATTTATTTATCACCATGAAAACAAATCTATTGCATATAATACTTATCGTTTCAATTGTAAATTGTTTTTCTCTAGGTAAACAAACTTTTATTACTACCAAAAACTTGAAAATACGTTTATGCAATTAGTTACTTTATTATTTTTCTAAATTTATAGATGATAATTTTAACTCAGAAGTAATAGTTTTTGGAGGTAAGTAAGTTTCAAAAATAGTTTCAAAAGTTAAGATACCACACACTGTTAGAAATCTATGAATTTTTCTTAGAAATATGTATTTTAAATTTAAGAAACATTCTTAAATTTAAGTATACGTTCTTATATTTAAATATACGTATTTGTAAAGATTCTTTATAAATTTGTAACAGTGTAGAACATGATTGACAAAGGTTTTTTAAACATTCTTTTAGAAAACAATGATTCAGTTCGAAGAGCTAAAATAGTTAATGGACACCTTGAACAAATAAGCAGAGTACCATATTTGGTTTGGATAATTAAAAAATTATTTATTCTACATATGCGTTTGTAGAACATTCAAATATATCTTTAGGCCCAAGTGTTAAAACGTGGGGTACACAAATGCGGGGCATCCATTATTTCTAATACGTGGCTTGTTTCTGCAGCACACTGCTTTGAAAAGTAAATTAACCACATTTATTATCCAGATTATTTTAAAACAAAATAAAAATAAAATATAACTAAGTTAATTACACGTTCTATTTTTTAATTAAGCTTGCTATTTTTAAGGGGAACCGAAAATGTCACAGTTATTACTGGATCAAGTAAGAGAGGGTTAGGTCAAATTCATCAAATTGATAAAATAATCGCCCATGAAGACTATGATTCTGATATTGTTGAAAATGATATTTCATTGATTAAGGTAATTGTAATGCTTATTGTATGAATCACAATAATATTATATTAAATAATTCTAATTATTATTATATATTAATTACGATTTACGTACTTTCAATATCAGCTCAAAAAACCAATCATATTTAACGGATTTCAAAAGCCGATTAAAATTGGAAAACATACTCCGCATTCTGGGGAAGAAATAAAAATTGCTGGTTTTGGAAAATTGGGTGTAAGTTTCTAAATATTTTATGAGTAAATTCTTATCAATCAATATAAATGTTTTTTTTTATATTTTTGCAAAGAATGTAATCAAAATTCTTTGGCTTTATTTTAGCAGAATCTAAGATACCCTGAAAACTTGAGAGCTACAGTCGTTCCCGTTATAAATGCTGAGGAGTGCAAGTCAAGATATGGCAACTTTACATCAATAAACCCAGATGAAATTAAAAGTACGATGTTCTGTGCTGGTCCTGGGGATTCTGATGCTTGTGATGGTGATTCAGGTGGCCCGGCAGTCTTTAACGAAAAACTAGTTGGAATTGTTTCATTCAATGTGCTATGCGCATCAGAATATATTCCTACAGTTTATACTCGACTTCCGTTATTTCGAAAATGGATCAGAGATCAGACTGGTCTTGAAGTTTAAGAAATTCCTTACAAGAATATATTCACACATAAATATATTATATAATTACACTAACAATTACGAAAGTTAATAAAATTAGAGTCATATTATTATATTTAAATTATTTTTTGAATTTCAATATTTTTTTAATATAATTCTTATTTAAAAATTTGTGTATAATGAATATTGATTGATTGAAAAGAATATGGAATAAAAAGTTATCTGTAAAAAGTGTTTTCTCTTTTGAAATTTTTTTGTGATGTGGGAATTTGCATTGGCTAAAATCTAAAAGATTACTGAAAAAAAAAGCAAAAAAAAAAAAAAAGAAAAAACTAAAGTCTACTCTTCGTCAAAAACAAGGAGAAAATATCAAAGGGAGAAAAAAGGCAATCGACAAACATCTGTTGCAAACTAACTGGCGAGTTTCTCGGGCGAAAAAGCGCAAAACTGCCCTCAAGAACGGTCTTGAAATCAGTTCCGGTCACCAGACGATCGTAAGTACAGCAGGTGAGCGCTAAATAACGAGTTCGCGACCGAAAGGCGGCAGCTCAGCTGTGTCGCCGACTGTCGGCGGAGATCTATTGCCCTGGCGCTCCTTTCTTTTCTTTTTTTTTTAGTTGCCATCCGTCGCGAACACCCGTTCCGATTTCCTCACTCAAAAAACAACCGCGAGCACTAGTGCCGGACGAATAATTTACCAAAACGATCGAGAACAAGAAGCGAACGAACAATGATGAAGTGTTATTATTACAGCCAGATTTTAAGGGGATTTTTTGGAGTTATGACGTTCCAACTTTAATCCGGGAAGGCGAAAAGTTGAGCTGCTGTTTTCTGGAAGAGAAATTCGCGAATTAATTAACAGGATATTTGCAGGAATTTCATAAACTTCATGTATTTTTCGTATAATTTTTTAAATTTACCTTTGACGAAATTTTTTTGTATATTATATTAAATAAAAGGATTCTAAAAAAATGCTTGTATTTTGTGAATGCATAGATCATATTTGGATAGCCACTTGCACGATGACGGAAAAAAATTCAATAAGCTTTTTCTCAAACAAATATGGGAATAAAAATTATAAAAGGTAAATAGTAAAATGGAATTCTGCCTGTGCATTTTTTCCATTTTCACTATTTTTAACATTTAATGTTGATTCCAAACAAGCCAAACACCGTAACAATATAGATACAGCTAAAAAATCATAGATGAAAATTGAAAATGACTGACAAAAAACATTAGAACTAAAACGAGCGCGCGACAGGCGGAGAGCGGAGAGAACGCGAAAAAGCGAAAAAAGAAGAAAAAAACAGTCGCGCGCGGCGCCCGAATTTAAGGCGCAGTCTTCCGCGAATTTCGCTGCACTTTATGCATACGGGGGCCACCGGCGCACTCCCGGTAAACATTATAACACCGTGGGATTATGAATTTTGTATACGGTCGAGGGATCTTTCCGAGCCAAGCCGGCGCGGCGCGTCGCTCTCGCGGATAAGGTACAAAGTAGCTCGGGGCGCGCGCGCGCGCGGAAGCCCGAAAGAAGGAGGAGCGCGCGGAGAGGCCAAAGGAGAAGGGAAAAGGGATGAGTCGGCCGAATAAGTGCTCCGGGACGTTTTATGCCGCGCACATTGTTGAGGATACGCGGTGTAGGATGCATTAAATGCCCCGAAATTTTGTGTACTTTTTCACTTTTCTTGCCCCCCCCCCCGTCCTGTTGCCCGACGTGTTCCTCTCGTCCTTTTGGGGAAAATTAAAAACTTTGGGTTTACAAGCAATGGGATAATCTTATGAATATTTAGATTTAAATGCTCCTTTTTATAACCGTAACTTGAAACATTTTTATGAAAAATTTTACGCTCTCGTGGAGTAACTTTGCGAACGGAGATTTTTAGAAAAATTCATAATATTATGAAAATGTTATTTCTCGAATTAAGCGGAATGTAAAGTTCTGCTGTCTCCGCAATTTATACGGACCGTGAAATTATTAAATATAAAAAAAATCTATATCTTAATATTTAAGTAGTTTAATTTTCTAAAGAATATTTTATAATGCATTAACTTTTTTATTATAACAATTCCAAGAAACCAAAGTTTTCGTTTAAAAAGGCTATTTTTAAATTACTAAATTTTATCTGACGAGGTGTATTATAAAAATTTTATTGTGACACAGTTAGAACAAGCAGTCAAGTAGCCGATTCAAGTGCCAAAAAATCTCCACTGGACTTCTTTTACTGTATTTTCATTGCTTTCAAGCAGTAGGCGGATATCCAAGAGCTCACCTCTCCAATAAATAGCAAAAGTAGTTGTCAAACTACAGAACAGTGCACACCTGCAATAAATTCTACAGGCAATACACTAATAAATACCGTCGGAGATAACCAGTCATAGAAAAATTGAAATTCTATTAGCTTGACGGTTAAAGAATAGAATGGAACTTTAAAATTGAGCTAAAGTATAACTGCTAAAGTTCTATATGCAGGAGCAAATTGAATGTTCTCGAAAGATGCATTTATATCTGTTTTTCGAACAAATCATTTAAGTAACTTTGACGTGCACACGATAAGGGAAAACACAAAGACTAAAAATCAATAGGCTCAACTGATGAATCACATGAAGTATAAGCGATATACTTACTCTAATACAATTACCACTAAAGAGAATAGAAATTTAAAAAAATTGTAAAATTTTTAAAATATTCAAAATTTCCAAAAATGTTTTCAGACATATGCAATAAGACGTATTAGAATCAAAAAATCAAGTACAAAAAAATTTTCGGAATACAAAACTCCCCGAAGCCAGGCTCCGTTGTAAGCCTCGAAAAGCAACTTAATTAGCGCGAGATAATAACCTCATTAGAAGCCAGAATTCTGAAGGCAAGGACTCTTTTTCAAAAATCCTAACGACCTCTTCGACGCGAGGCGAAAGTCAGCCGGCGCTCCCGCGGAATTACTTCGCGATGCAGTCGCAAAATATCTCCCGGCAAAAATATACAGGGCGTTTTACCTTGATCCGAGCTCCGCGCGAAAAAAAAAGAAACCCCAGCAGCGAAAGCGAGAGGAGGAGGCGGAGGA
This sequence comes from Ormyrus nitidulus, assembly GCA_900474335.1. Lineage (NCBI taxonomy): Eukaryota > Metazoa > Arthropoda > Insecta > Hymenoptera > Ormyridae > Ormyrus > Ormyrus nitidulus. The sequence goes on from UCOL01004758.1 coordinate 11,812, forward strand.
GATTTATGCAGCGAGGCTGGCTGGCATCGTCGTCGTCGCGCGTGTGAGCCGGATGGGAAGCAGTTTGCGGTCGATGCGAATCGCGCGACTACGGCGGCGCATCGTCGCCGCGACGCCCCAGATATCTATATACACCACGGACGCAAACTCGGGCGGAGGGGGCGGCGCGCGCGTATATAGAAAAGCGATGATTTTTATATTCGGCGAATGTCGCCTCGCGTCGCGATGCATCTGCTTTTCAATTCGATCCTCGTAGCGCCGTTATTTCGAGATGCTTGACGACGCAATCGTAGAATAACGATTAATGCGGCGGCCCCCCGGTCATCATTCGTCCTCCGCCCGCCTCCCTTCGCGCGCGGTTCATTCTGCCTTTTTTTTTTTTTTTTGCCGAGATAAATATTGGCTTTCTCCGCGGACGTGGGCCGCACTCGCGATGCGATGCTCGAAATAATGTTTGTCGAGTTTTTGTTGCTCGTCCGCATTAATTATTCTCGGATTACTATGTGAAATCCGATTATTTATCGCTGAATATTTTTTTTCGAACCAGCGAGTTGTAAATTACGGTATTACACCTTTGCCATTCTTATTCCTGCCTGTAATCTGATCTGCCAATTATTTCTTTCATTCCGTTTTAATGAGCAAAAACTCGTTATAGAAAAATGGCCGAGTTTAATAATTTGTGCCTTTGTTCCCGTTTTTTTTTTTGTAATTAATATAAAAAAAATTCGTTTCCGGGAAAGCAAAAACTCGGCGAGAATTAGGTGGGAAACATGTCATTAATGAAAAGAGCGCTTAAACAACCTCGAACAGTCAACGTCGTTCATACATATTCAGATAGAAAAATCGCATAATCACATTTACTCGCGGAAGCGGCCGAAAGAAAAAGCAAAAGAGCCGCCGCGGGGTAACAAGCGGCGATGCGCCTCACAAAGAAACAGAGCAGAAAAAGGACGAGGCAATAAAGTTTAATTGCATCCTTTCCGCAGCGGCACCTCCGCAACATGGGCAATAAAAGAGAGCCCCGGCGAAGGCCCATCGCGCTAGGCAATCATCGCATTCGAGATTTGTTTTTCAAATTTCCTATCTCTCCTCCACTCTTTCACCCCCTCTCTCTCCCCCTCTCCTTCCATCCCATCAGCTGCGCCGGGAGAACAAAAGGCTTTGAGTGACGTCAAAAGCCAAGGAGCAGCAACCGGCAGCAGTAGCAGCAGCGGCAGCATCGGCACAACAAGGAAGAGAAGATCGAAAAAAGGACAAGCCGCGGCAGGCAGCGCCGCCAAGTCAGACAGACAGACGGAGAAAAACACGAGAGATAGCGGCCTCGCGCTCGTCGACGTGAAAATCCCCCCAAGAAAGCGTGGCATTGTGCCTTCCTTCCTCCTCTCACACACACACGCGTATAGACGAGCTATCAAGAAAATGGTATTCGTCGGGGCAACAGGCATAGGGAGAGGGAGGGGATGCGTATGAGAGCCGAGCGGTTCGCAATAACGTCGATGGCTTGCGGTTTGAGGGTGAGTGGGTTGAGGGGGGGGGGGGAGGTAAAAGTGGAAGGAGCTTATTGCCTCGACTTGCGGTCGTCTTTGGCTGCCGAGGCAGGAGCAGCCGAGCTTTCCGCTTATTTCGTGCGCGTCTCCTTGGTGTTTAGCACACGTTGAAGAGGAGAGAGAGAGCGCGACGGCCCCGACTCTAGTGCACCGACGAGAGGCTGGGTCGAGTGTCTATTTCGATGGCGCGAGAGCCTGCGAAAGGACTGCCGGGGCTGGTCCCGGG
>UCOL01004759.1:0-13570 GCA_900474335.1 Ormyrus nitidulus
AATTCGATGCCTGAAAATTGAATCACAAAATTTATCGCAACACCCACTTTATACACATCATCAGTCGCAATCACAGACTAATAGCACTGCCGAATAAAAATCACCGCCCAAATCCTTCGATTCCGTTTGAAGAGCAGCGGTCGCGTCGCCCCAATTAACCGGTTCCAGGAGAATTAAACAAACCGCACTCCGTCCCCCGTCCCCGAATAATCCAGCTCAAGACGAATCGATCGGCCCAATTAGATCGAAAGAAGCAATTAAGTAAATTAACGAGAAAGAGAACGAGTCGGCCGCCTCGCTCTCCGTTCGTGCTCAGCTGCCACATTACCTTCGCCGCGGCGGCGGATTATCTAGCTTACTCGCTTATTTTCTATCAGTCAGCCTGTGGTCTAGGGGTACGATGTCCCGTAGTTAATTCCGCAGAATCGCGCCCGATTCTGTCCTGTATTCGAGACTACCAGCTGACTTTCATTTTTTCGCCGAGATTTTTTTCGGTCAAAGTTCACGGCGAGCCGAACTCGGCCGGCCTGCCGGCCGATTTTTCCGGCCAGCTCCGCGCGCATATTCATGAGCCCTGACGTCAGTCGCGTCCTCGTTCGGTGTGTTATCGGGGCCGAGGAGCGCCGCGCAAAAATGCAACGAGAGCTATGGCCTTATCGCGATAGAGTATCGATAGTGCGCGTCAAGTGCACGCGCGGCCGCCGCCCGCCGCCGCGCGGATCTATATCTTATTGAGCACCGCCGAGGGAAACTTGCGGACGCGCCGGGAGAGCTGGTATTAACTGCCGCGGCTGTTGCGTGCCGCTGCTCTACCTCGTCAATTTTCGCTTTCTTCAATTACCTGTCATTAGCTTTTATTCGCGCTCTGGTTTGCCGATTTTTTAAGGCCTCTGCGAGAGTTATTGGCCTTCGACGACGGGACTGCCTGCGATCGGTTTTTCATGCGTGTTGTGAAAGTGTTTGCTTGCTTTTTTTTGCTTTTGACTCTTAGGAAGAGCAAATTTTATAATTTAACGGTGTGCGGTAATCAAAATTTTCGAGGTGGTAATCAAATATAAAAGTTTAAAAGTGATAATGCCGTTGTTCCATTGTCCGCAGTTCGGAAAGTACATACATTTTTGTATTGAGCATTTTCAGGATAAAAGGATTCGTTATAGTGCTCGAGAAAGGTTTTCCTTTCATGAGAAGGCTGCCCTTTATGCTGGAAAATTAGACTATTTTTTAAAAGCTCCCGAAGAAAATTATGCTTTTTTTTTTTAAAAAACTAACTCTTTCAAGAGAAAATACTTTTTTACGGTTCTGCAGAAAAAAGCAGACTTCAAAGAAAAAACCGTTCCAACTTTTTCTCGGATTTATTTAAAGTTTATCAGACGTCACGAGCAAAGTGCCAGCTGCTTCAATTACGAATTTACGTATACCGCATTTCAAATGTATAATAATATATTTTGTAATAACTCCCGAATATATAATAAACGAGCTGCAGCCAATCATAAATAATAAAACATCTTAACGATAAATCGCGAGCCCGCGAAGCCAGTCGGCAAATGACAAAGTACCCAGCAAATTCCATTCCGCGCGCCGCTGTGCATTTAGATTGTTCATTTGTTTAATACTAAACGCGCTTTGCAGGCCCTCGAAAGCAGATTAATAATTTTGCGATCCGCTATGCCGACTGTGGAAGTTTCGCGGGTCCAGGAAAACGTTTTCCCTTCAAAATTAACCGGTGCGTCGAACGAAAATCTATCGGGCCTGCGGTTTAGTACCCCATTGTTGTACTCCGCGACATGATTTCACACTTAGATCGCGCGAGCCGCTCGCGCGATAACGCTCCCATAAATCAATCAATTTTTAGTTTAGCCGCCAGGAATAAATATCTATGCATCTATTCAATGTACGCGTCACGTTCGGTTATTAATGGCGAGGCGTAAAGAGCCGCGACGGCAATCTTGGCTGCGATCAATGTTTGACTGCCTTACATCACGGGTGATTAGTTCTATACTCGTTCCGCTCGCGAGAGCTTTAAAAGCCCCTGTTTCGAGCTTCCAGGCTGCCGTTGGGAAATTAGGGGGGAGGAATCCGTCATCCGGGACGATCGGCGGATTTATACTGTTTGCGCAGACGTCAAGTGTAACGAGGAGTAGTCTGAATACGGTCTCCTTATTAATGATCCGACAGATGCAGGTAGTAAATTTAAAGTAGTAAATCTTCATATTATAATGAACAGGGGAAGCAGTAAATTACATTCGCGGCGGTTAAGCACAGCTGGACATTGAGCTCGACATGACGGAGTTTCAAGATACTGCATATTACGATTTATTCGCCGAGGATGGATAGATATTACTTTTCGGTGCTCTATTGCGCTCGAATTTACAGTTTTATTGCGAAAGGTGAAAATTAAATGCCTGGCGCAAGTAGATGTATTTGGTGGTCCCGTTTTGGAATTTCTGAACAAAGGTTAAAAAATAACGCCCGGTTATCAGGATCCCTGAAAGCAAAAATCGGTTTTTATTTGTACAGTGTCTACATGTACATCAATGCATTCTTTTACACAGCAATTTTACATAACAAAGCTGATACATCGTGTATATGCCGTATATTATTGGGGGTCAAAATCTCACCTTTTGGGAAAAAGGATACTTCATGCAGTAAAAATATATTCCGTGCGGAAATAATTATTTTAACACGCAGATATTAATTTAAAGAACGATAAAAAAAATTTCATTCGATTTTAAAGTGCAAGGGCTCGTTTTATTTCTTAAACAAATCCCTATAGGAGGAAATTTACTTCGCAATCGATTCGCAATGATCTTTAATAAAATTAATTCACTATATATAACTTTTTGCCTCCGCGAAACCGAAATATTCAAGCTCTCGCGAGAACGCTCGACCCGCACTAAATGTTTAATTAAGAAGCAAAAACATATCCGCAAGCTTATCTCAGCAGCAGCGGGGCCCCGCATATCCCGGCCGCTTTTCCGCAAAAAGCAAAGCGCAGCAACAGCAGCAGCAGCAGCAGCAGCAGCAACGACAGCAACACATCGCTGCACGGCGGCGGCGGCAAATGGCACACACAGCGCACGGAACCTCCGGCGCGTGTTAATTTCGATTCGGCGTTCCGCGCTGCGCCGGAAGAGAATTGCCGCGGAAAACAGCGAGAGAGAGAGAGAGGGGGGGGGGGGTCAGCACACACACGTCGTGCATTAGGATAATTATTCGGCCGGGAGGTGATTTCGCGCTGTGCCACTCCTCAGGCGAGAGAATATGAAAAGCGCGGTCAGGAAGTTTCGAGCGCGGGGCCGCAAGCTCTGCGAGAGCGTCTAAGCGCGCGAGAGCACAATGACGGCCCGAGAGCGGCTGAACGCGTTGGGTAATCTTTCGTTTTATACGCGGGCTGCGCATCCCCTTTAATCCGGGGCTGCTCTGCGGCCGCGGCCCAAGAAGCGCGCTCGCGCTCGTGTTCCACCCCCCCCTCTCTCCCTCCTCCTCTTATTAAAATTATTAATCTACCTGCGTCGCCGGGGCTAAAAAGTTGCCCTTTAAATCTGCGCACGCTCTGCCGCGGATAAATTTTACAACGGCGGACGGGGCCGCGAGCTTTTTACAGCAGTTTTTCACGTCGGCTTTAAAATTTACAGCGTTTATCAAGAAATTTTTTTCGAACCCCCACCGCCCCCCACACCTCTCCACCCACCCTCTCGCGGGGAGCGGCGAAAAAAAAAGCGGCGCGCGATGTAAATATGCGCCCTGCCGAGGCTGGATTCTTTCCCGATAAATAACAGCTCGGCGAGCGCGCGATTTATTATTTTACGGGATCCGGCCTTTTTTTTCCCCGCGGCGACTTTTTGCCGGCGCTGAATTAGCTGCTTGTTTAGGTATTTTGCGGGTTGCCGGGCGCGGGGGAGGGTATATTGAATCTCTTTATCGAGTGCTAATGCGAGCGTTTAGGTACTCCGGGAAGTGTGTAAAGCTGTGCTAACTAATAATAGTCCGGTGCAAATCGTGTTGTGCAATCGATTGTTTAATCAGCGCGAGAAAGATTAAGGTTAGTTTATTATTTATTGGACAAGATTATCAATACTAATAGGGATGAATAAATTTATTCATCTCTATTATTAATATAAATAATGTTTATTTATACTTGTATTGATCTAGGAAGAATTGCCTCTGGTAAGTATAAAATAATTTTTTATTCCAAAGTAATTTCGTTTTACGAGATTTTGTATTGCACGCACGATAGTTTGCTATGTAGAAAGTTTTGTATCATTTTGCTTTGTATCAAACAGCACATAAATGCACAGTGAATTTTCAATAAATTATGAGTCGACCGTCTTTTAACATTCTCTATGAAAATTCAGCTCTTTTATACTAAAAAAGTAGAAAAAAGTATTTAAAAGTTTCGCTTTGAAGCTTTGATGAATGGTGCCAGAGAATTTTTCAGAAAATATTCAAAAGGGCGCATGAAAATGTAACCGTCAATTTCAAAAATGAAAATTTCTGCTTTTAGTTTTAACCTGAAAAGGCGCGATTTAAAACGAAAGTCTCATAAAAACAAAATGTAAAATATTACTAATCTACAATGCATCTAGATTTTTATTTCCGTTCTTGCGAGAGATTTAAAACTTTTTTTCGAACAAATTTTAATTATGCAAAAATCGAGAAGAGGATCTGTGGGTGGAAAAGTTATCTTCATTTTTTAATTTTACACGCAAAAATCTGAGAAGCTGGAATACTTGCCTTTTTATTTTTCGTGAACTTCTTATAAGTTCGACAGAAAATATTAACTTCTTTAAATAATGAATGTCACCTACTTTTCAGCCAGTAAAATCCTTCTTATCGATCCCGAATACATTCCAAAATCTAAATGATGGAATCAATTAGAACGAGTTTGCAGTATTAATGAGCTCAGGTTTTCCGTTCTAGCTAAATTTATACGCGTTAAATTCGTACAATAGGAATGCACGTCAAATTAATTTTAACTGCAGTCGGTCGATATTGTATATCATTGATTTTAATTAATACTGGATACGCCACTGTCGTTTCGATCATAATAACCAACAATTCTTCAATAATTCAAAAATTCATGAAAAATCCCTTTATCCTTGTAGCGCTGCGATCGGTTGCACCGTTTCAACTAGGATTAAACGCTTCAGGTTCGAATGCTGTTAAAACACGAAATATTGTTAGAAAGAACATTTAAAGGATTTCGGACGTAAAAGTACAATTTTTAGCTTTACAGATCTGTGGTTATCCTGAACCGTGTCGTCATACATCAACATTCAAACATTTTTTGCATTTCCTCTTATCAGAAGCTTGCTTTTCTTCCTCCTTTTGTCGTTATCTCGGTGGTTCGTCTTTGCCGGCTCGCAGAGTTTTTACGCTGCTATATTTTTCTTCTTCTGATCCCTTTCCCCTTGTTATTTCTATTCTCTTTATTTCTCTTTCTGCCCTCGTTGTTTTATAGTTTCTTTTAATTTTCTTGGCTCATCCTACTCATCTTCGCTGCTTTACTCTCGTCGCTATTCTGTGACTCCTGCGGATTTTCTATATATCCGTCAGTAAAAAAGCGTTACGAAAATTTAAGGCTGGATATTTTAAAGGAAATAATTTAAACCAGTAGTTTAATTACATTTCGCAACTAAGCTCGAATCTCATAAAATTCTTCCGCAAACAGACTTTGTGAATGCTCTGGAAATTAATTTACCCTCCTTGAATTATGTTCAGATTTTTCGAGCAAGTTGTGCCGCTCTGCGTGCAAGCGAGCTTGTCTGCCTTAAATGCGAATATGACTTTGCTCCGGCCAACTTTACTCTAAGAATCTCCAACTATAAATACACAGTGGAAACTTTGTAAATTTAATCAAGCTTTGGAACATACGCAAATTCGTGTAAGTGACTTTGAGATGGGGTTATGCGATCACACGACGCCTCGTTTTCTAAGAAATTCAGTGAGATTTCTAATAAATGTATGTTATTGCTTTTTGAACAGAAGCTCCAATATTTTAAATAATAATCAAGCTGGAAGAGTTTATTAATTACCTCTTAATAATTATTTTATTCATATAATTTTTATGTTTTTCCTTCTTTTAAAAGAATCCTAGATACAAAATTTTGAACTTTATATTTTGTTATACTTCTATTTGTAATGAAAAATTGAAAAATCCTATTCTCTCGTTATATATCCTCTATCTTTACGGAGAAAAATTCTTTACTAAATACTTTCTTGTAAAATTTAATATAGTTTTGGTAAATTTTACAAATTTTTTCAACAATGTCAGTCTGCGAGAAAATTAAGATTGACTATTGTAATTTTTAGTACCGACTTTTTCCCCGTTTTACGAAATTCGCATTCACCCTTTGAAAACTGAAAAATTGACCCGTTCTCAAACAGCATCTGTTTATTCAGTGAACGAACAGCGGCATGATGTATTACATATTATATATTACATATTACAAGCGAGGATTCCAGCATCCGCAGCTCCGGCATATCGATGCACGCAGTGTACGTTCGATGCTTACACACACACACACAGACTCGGAACGCTGACAAATATTGATTTATTTTATCGTAACGCATTTCAGCAGTCGCATGTTTAACTCCCCGATTTCCAGGCCAGGGTAAGTTATTGTTGGCGCTCTGCATAGTTTATCGGGGCGGCGCGAACGAAATTGAGTAATTTGCTCGGTTCAAATTTTTTCCCCGGCGAGCAGATGCGATCGTTCGTCACGATTGTTTTCAATTTTTTTTTTTTCCGAGAAGAGAAGTATTCGCTCGCGGCTCGATCGTACAAATATATTTCAGGTACGTCGTTATTTTTCATCATCGGCATCGTACCGCCACGTTTCGATGAACCCGCTGGTTTTATGCATTTTTCAATTGTTTTTAAAAGCCGCGGAAAGTTCGGTAATCGGGAGTTACAGCCGACGGGCGGGGAATGAAATTGGCGTCATTTCCGAGAAATTTAACATTTTTCAACATGTTGCCGGGAAATTTTTTATGCCCTATAAATCATTTTGTTGCGTCGTTATTGGCACGATACGATGGATGATATACCATTTTCAAATGTTCAGGTATACCTGATTAATTAAAAAAAGATGTGTTTACAAAAATACTTTTTGTAGACCAATCTTTGTGATTAATTAAATAAATGCTCTATGAAAATCTAAATCGATCTCCCATCCAAAACTTCATTAAATAAAACATCGACTACGTAAAATAGCATTTAAACCAGTGACCCACATCACCCCAGAAATCGAATAAAGCAATTATCAGACGGAAAGAACCTCGCGCCGAAGCTCTCGGCTCCACTTCCAGCGCAGCACACCGCAATCGTTAAAGCAGCGCCAGCACTCGGGCGCCTCGAGCGGGCGCGGGCGCGAAAAAGGCCTCGGCCAAAATCATATCGGACTGCGGGGGCTGTGCGAGGCACATCGAGTGGAAGACTCGATTTAAATTTGATGCGCCGCGGCAGCGGTTCGTTGCCCGCATGTCGGCGGTGGCGTCTCTGGCCTGCTCCGTGCACTTAAGAGCGCGCGCACACAGCTCCTTTTCGCCCTCGAGGCGAGAGGAAGAGGGAGGAACCTTTATGAACAGATAACTTTGCCCTCTAATTAAAGTGCGGCGGCGGCGCTCGCTCTGTTTTTCTTGTCCCTTCGCTTGTTTTTGCGTCTCGCTGGCCGGATCGATTCCGGTGGCGATCGAGGGGTGACGAGGATGATTTTTTTTTTGTTTTTTACGGGGTGAAGTCGTTGTTTAATGCTTTTAATGCTTTGGTGCTTGTTTATCGACGGTTGAAATGCTTTCAGGAATGGCGATTGATTGTTTTTTAATGGCGAAGTTGGTGTGTTTGTCGTTGGCGAGAATGACGTGAATTGTTTTAAAAAATTTTTGAGTTCCCTGCGGAGTAATGTTGAGAGTATCGCGACATTAAAAATGTTGAAATATCTGATGCCAGATGGATGTTTTTAAATAATTCAGTCGACACAAAAATTTGAATAAAAAAATTTTATTCGATAAGTCAAACCGCAAAAACGGGATTACAAACCGTTTTAAAGTGATTTATAGTTTTTAATTTTCTCACTCTTTTATTTATAAAAAAGTAAAAGTAAAATTTTTCGACAACAATGGCGTCGGCGAAGGGTATCGTCGTTCCTCGAAACTCGGCAAAAACAGCTTGCTCTCGCCTCGAGTCATAATCTTCCCCTCGAAGAGTTATCCAAAGATCGAGAAAGCGGTTTTCAATTGTTGCCGAACAAAACCGCCGGATCTTCCGCAACGGAGATTTCGAACTTTGGCAGTTTATTAACTGTTGTTTATCTGATATTATACTTGAGCAAGGGTACATAGCTTTAAAGGTTGCTGCTACTTTTATGCGCAATTAGGTGCTTAATATTGCAACTGAATTTTAAGTAAGATGTAATTGTTTATTTTTTTTTATTAGGTCAGCTTTTTTAAGTGTAAATTCATATTTATAATATCGGAGTTGAATATTTTACTAGTTTGGAAAGCAAGTTTTAGTTGATCCTAAAAAGTAGTAGATGAAATGAACGTTTAGTCAGACATAGAGATTGGTGATTTCGGTTAATTTTTTATTTTTTAGAATTTTTAATTAAGTGTGAATAAAATATAACACTATTACGCGCTCTTTTTTGTCTCGAAAAATTAAATGTTGAATAAATGTCTTTCACTGCGATAAGAAATTTGGTTTTTCCATCTCAATTCATGAAAGTAGAAGCGCAACCCCAAATATAGACGTTTTCTGCTCAAATATGTATAAACGTACCGCCCAAGTTATTTGATTTTGGTCACGATTCTCTTAACTTACGAAGGTAAGGAGGAATGCTTTCTTTTTAATTTACGATATTTCGATGTATGCACGATAATATGTACTCTAAATTTACTCCTCGAAGTGCTTTACAATTTTTCGATGGTCCGGTAAAGGCATGAAATTGTGAATTTTGAATAAGAATGATTACATTGCCGAAAATATGAAGTAAGAGACCGACGCCTAATCCTTTTGCAAATTCTGCGAAAGTTCTGAATAAACATGTATCTTTTCACTCGGTTAATTAAGTCGGCTAATTCGCTAAAAAAGGTGGATGCTTGTCTTCAGTTGCAGAGTCGGTTACACTGTCAAAAAGTTGAAAATGGGGTAAACAGCAGGCAGCGTAAATCCTTCTTTTCGTTTGCGTATTTTTCTTTGTTCCGCGTGTCGCGAGGACAAACAAAATGAGCCCCGGCAAAGCTAAATCTGGATATTCGCACTCCTGGGCAGCTCGCGGGGAACAAGGAAAAGCCGACGTTTCCAGAGTGAATTCAATTTTTTCGAAATAAGGTAAATACCATAATTTCAACCTCTTCAAAAGCCCTGTATTACTTATTTGAAAAATAAAAAATAAAAACCCCCAAAATTGCCTCAATAAACCAATAAAAGCCTCGCTCACATAACTTACTCTCTAATTCGACCTTTATCAAACATCACCCCCGTAACTCTGCGAAAAACCTGCCCCCGATCGGTCAGCGTTCGATTTCGAAAAACCGGGAAGCCCCGACGAAGCAGGGTAGAGGGTGTCGGCAGCTCGCGCGTCAAAAAGCGCGCGCGCGCGCACCCTCGCGTCCGGGGGGTGGCGCTGCTTTGGGGGAGAGCGGCAGCGCGCGGCGTCGACGTCGGGGCGCGGACGCCGCGCGCACCGATCGATAGCCCGGCTAGCCGGCTTGACTCGATTCGCGTACATTCGCGTATAGACGCCAATAGCGTACGCGCCTCCGTCGAGTGTGTGTCTCTGAACTTGAGGCTCTCCTCTCTCCCTCCTACTGCTGCTGCGCGCGAGAGAGGAAAGGAGCATATCACCTCTCTCTCCCTTTGAGGTTATGTCGTCGCGGCGCCGGAATCGGTGCGATGACGGGGCCCGCGGCCGAAGGCAGATGACGCGCTGAACATGGGACTGTCGACGATGGGGCCCCCCGGCGGGGGGTCGAACCACTGTGACCACCACCGAGTGACAATGTTCGACGGTGCGGCTCGTCGGCTGCTCCGGATTGTCGGCGCCGTTCTGCTCGCCCTCGTCGCCGGGATGGCGGTTATGCCGGAGAGGGTTGCCGCCGAGCCCAGCAAAGAATGTGAGTGACGATATATGGGCTTTTGTTTTTGCACGCCGGAGCCGCACCGGGGCCAGTTTCGTCTTTGAGCTGATGTCGCGCGATCGTTGCTGTTTTTCGAGGGCTTTTTTCTCGAAGGAGGCTCTTTGTTTTCGAGAGGGTGAGGGTTGGATGCGTCGGTCGCTTGTTCGGAGTTTAGTGGGAGACGGGTTTCGGACGACGCTGAGCTTTCGGTGATTGTCAGTTTTTTGTTTGACAGCGTCGAATCTTTTTGAATACGTTACGAGACTTTTTCATAATATATTGTTAATGTATTCGTTTAGTTTCTATATATTACCGATGTTAAAGTTAAAAACGACACGTTTATTTTATGATAATCAGCAAAGACAAAACTTGCATCTGAATATTTTATAATGTTAATAATTTTTATATAATGATTTTTCGCCGATCCGAAGGAGTCAATGAATGGAGAAAGGTAGAATTAACTCCAATTTTAAAAAATTTTTTTTGCAACCTCTCGTTGGCCAAGTCCGCCAACTTCTTCAGGATTAATACCAATTAACTTTATAAAACAAATTTTGTAACATTGGAGTTAATTCCTTACCTCCTTCGAATCGACGTTATAAAGAATTCAACCAATCAACAAAAATATAATTACTCAATTCCTATACCCGTTGGTACACATAAAATAATTTTCCAATTAATAAAGCAAACACACAGATGGCAATCATCAATCGTCAATTTTTAGACCAGTAGAAATCAGAAGATTTATAAACTAAAATGCAAAGCCAAACAAAAGCCCAGCTGTAAATCAAACACAGCCACGGGCATTTGTTGATTCAGAGTCAGTCAGCGAGAAAGCGCGAGAGAGCACCGCCGAAATTTTCGACGTGGCTCGCTTTCCCGGAAAATTTTTTTTTAAAGGCAAACACAACGGGCCATATTTAACGGGGGCGCAACCTTGCCCAGATGTCGCGCGCCGAGAAAACAGCTTCGCAGGCAATAAAGAGAACTACTTCGAACTCGCTCCTGGGGGCCGGCACACTTGTTTGTTTCTCGAGTTTCGATTCGAGCGCCGGCCAAAAATACGGCGTATACCGATTCGGGACGCGAATTGGAAACCGAAATAGTTGCATATTCGGGTTACAAATTAAGGCGCGCTTCATTTTGATACACTGCGGATGGTCGGATTGCGGTAAGTGGCGTTAAACGATTGCGGCACTTTGTGCTTTCAGTTTGGGATGGCTTTTCGAATATGGATTTTCGTGGAAATTCTAGTGAGTTCTTCCGGGGATCAGATAAAGTAGTAGGATTTTTTTTAAAGGAATTAAATTATTAGCGGACTTTAAAAGGCACAAATAACGGCACAAATAAATTCGTAATGAAGTTCAACGATTCGGCTGTGTTTGATTGTGGTTTTAAAAGTTAATTAAAAAATACTGGCACAGTTCGTCAAAAATAGATGTCAGGTAAAAATAACCAGTTTCCAATATTTGACTGCGGTGGATAACTTGTACTCAAAGCTCTCCGCGTATGTTTGAGTTTTCAATTGAAAGTCTCCACCGAACTGTTTGTAAAATTAAAATCACTTTAATCTTTTCGAATGAAAAGGAAGTTGTAGAGAACCGTGCAGGATTTATTTAGTTTAAAGCTTGCCATTTTTCATTCCATTTTAAAGTTCGTTATGTCCCCCGTTCACTTCGTTCTCCTTTTCATGTACAAAGTTAATTATCATAGAAAAACGATTATATTCAATAAAATTTATTAATTCGACTGTATCATATTAAGCATTACTTTTACAGTCGCTCTATTCTTTGAAGGTTTATGTTATATTTAAGTTTTTTTATAAGACCTTACATTGGCGTTTGTTTAAATACTAAATTTCCTATATTAGAAGATAGGAGCAGGGTAAGGCGGAAAGAATTAAAAATTAATAATAAAACTAATTACGTATTACAATAATAACATTATTTTCAAAGAAGGCAGCATTGTACTACCTCAAATTAAGCTTTTGGAAGATTTTTACATCTCCCGTTGAATTTCCACATGAAGAAACTATAAATCGTCCGCTAAAGTAATTAACTCCGGCAATTTATTTATAAGAAACCTTTTTAATCGCAAATAAAACACAAAAAAAAAAATATCCTCGAAACAGTCTCCCAACAATAAATTACTCGCGGCGTATCACGCAGGTACTTCGCCGGCTAAAAAAAAAAAAAAAAAAAAAATTCAACAAAGAAGCCAAACAAAACGCAACCGTATCGAAAGCTCGCGGCGTCGGAGCGCCGATGCACTTTAAAAGCCGAAGAAAAAAAAACACGGGCAAAAAAAAGAGGGGCGGAGTAGTCGGAAGAAAAAAGCCGGGGAATTTCAGCGGTGCAATAAAAAAAGCAATTGGCTGAAAGTCACCTTCAGTACGGGGGATAAAGTAGGGATCTCGTCGAGGGCCGCCCGGCTGCAACCGGGATTGGAAGCTGGGAGCGTAAAGCGCAAAGCCAAGCGGACGAGGAAGATTTATCTTTAGGAGGCTAATTCGTCTCGATGCCATTTAATTACGAGGATCAAATGAACGGCGCGAGAGGCTTTTTCTTGCTCTCGTCTTTTTTTTCGCCCCCGCGCCATTTTTTTTTAATCGCGCAATTCCCGTCGTTGTAAACGACCGACGCTGTATTTTGATTTTTATGCTCCGCCATTCGCGCTTTCGCTTTATTTGATTCCGACATCTTCGAAATTTATCGGCGGACTCTCGAGAATAATCACCTGCAATGAATTTGTTGAGCGGCGCGCAAGGTAAATAAAGGGGCCTTTAATAATGCATCAATTACATTCGACGCTGGACAAACATTTTTCGATAAAGCTGTTTTATTGAGCTTTCGTTTTGGGATGTTCGGTTTTTTTTTTTTTTAATTTGGATGCAGCTTGGAGAGATACAAATGTTTGCATGCGGGCCCAGATACATATGTTTTATGTAGTAATTAAATAGTTTTTATTTACTTTGAGAGATGTGTAATATTTTTTTTATTAAGCTTGTGTTTTTTATGCAAATAATGTAATATAAGTAATATGAAGATATATAGTACTTTTAGTATAATAATGTTTATTATTATTACGTATCTGTCTGCCACAAAATTTAAAAAAAAATGACACAAATGTATCAATTTTTTAATTATATAAAAATTATTACATAAATGTGTAGGCATAAGGGTGGAAGAATGGGTTTGTAATTGTATGGAATGGCGCTTCAACTCCAGATCCATTTGTTGACGAACAAAAACAAAAACGGTTAAAACGACAGATAAAAAGTTTGACCACGATTCTGTTCGTCTGGTGTCTGATTTTACACATCTTAAGGGGAGGGGGGGTAAGGGTTTTAGCGTGAAAAAAACACATTTTTTGTGAATTTTTTTTTATAAATATGGATTAACCAAATTCATTAAAACCTTTTGTACATTATTGAGTATAGTTTCAACAACAT
>UCOL01004760.1:0-13572 GCA_900474335.1 Ormyrus nitidulus
TTTCCCCGCATCGCCCCTTTAAACTTTAGCAATTCTAATGAACCCATCGTAAAGAGAGCAAGTCCAGCCTTACAAATAACTCAACGAATGAAATTCTCATCGAGCGAATCAAATGTAACGAATCGGCCAAAAACCCAGGGCCAATAAAACTCTCGGCGCTTCCGCCTGGATTTTCCCCCGCGATATATAATATCGGCGGAATATGGCCTCGTTAATCTCGCGGTATTTCACTCTCTCTCTCTCTCTCTCCCTCGTCGGGGACACGTGAGCCCCGGCTTATTACCGCCGGCGGGGGGAAGGCCTTCTTAATTGTTTCGTCGCTCTCCGTCGGCGATAAAAGCTTGATTTATATGCGCCGGGTTTCCGCTCTTGGTTTTGATTTCTATCTCCGGCCATCTTAATAATCTCGTGTGTTTATCGGGATTTACGGCGGGTAATTCGATAATAAACGCGTAATTTGGGGGAGGGGCGGGGTTTTCGCGGAAGGAGACTCGGCTCGGCTAACAAAGGAATTTTTAATTACGATTGGAGGTGGGCTCCCGTGTGAAATACGCGCCGGGTATTTTGCTTTTCTGTAATTAACTCGCTCCTCGCAATTACGGGAGACAAGACAGAGGTTTTCTGCAGTAATTTTGCTTGGTCACTTTGCGATTTTACGTAGGTGCACGCCGTGTTGTAATATAACAGTACGCTTCGTCCAATTACTTTCTAGTTAAAAGATCGATTAAAAGGAAGTTTAATTAAAGACCGAGCGAAACTGCGCACTACCTAAGCTACTTAATACTTCCAACGAAATTTTATATTAAATCTGTAGTAATTTACGATGGACTTTAGAAAATGTAACTGCTGTATTGCAGTGATATATGTTATAAACGTATCATTATAATTATCGATGAATTTTAGGTGCAGTTAAATAAATAACTTCAATTATATTAAATTATACTTGTAATAATGATTTATAATCGAGCAAAATATTATACGACACTGTATATTATAGTATTATTTGTTGAAATAAATATAAAAATACATTAATATCAATTAACGCCAAAATCCCAAAATCTGTCCGAAAAACTTGCGTAAGTTCACTTTAGAGTATAAAGATTTTTATATTAAATATCAGTTTTGTAAAACGCTTTCCGAGAAATCCTCCACAAACGTAACTGTTCAAAACGTTTGCGTCCCCTCCTTTGCACTTGCCTCCGGACGGAGCTTTTGAAAAAAGCTGCCAAGCACTCATCTCCCATAAATTACATCTGCGAGCTCATTCCATCGGCTCTTCTTTACATTCAAATTCATTCTCCCTTTGGGGGGGAGTGGAGCGGTCCGGGGCTGAAATGCCTCGGCGTTCGATCGGAAAGTCCTTTGCCGTAAGAACACGTGTCTCCTACCGCTGCGGTCCGCTGCGTCAATGGAATCCGACTCGCGCAAAGTGGCTGATTGCACTTGTCGGCAGTGGATTCTCGGTGACCGCCGGCAGAGAGAGCCCCCGAGTAATTGAATTGGCCGCGTTTCCGAAGGGGTCGCCCGAAGAGAGAGAGAGAGAGAGAGAGGAATGCGGAACGGCGACGACGCGGCCGATGCAAAAAGCCCCCGGAGCAGGATCTCGTTATCGGCCGGGAACTTGCGGCAGTCGTCGATCGCTTACGGACGGGGGATGGGAGCGGCTCGCGATAAGCGCTCCGTGAATTTGAATGTTATGCCGACTAATGCCCGGCGTTCTTCGCGTTCGTTTGCGTCTTCGTGATGCGGGGGATTCTTATTTTGTTGGATGTTTGGGGTTTTAGCAGTTTTTTAAGTTATTTTTGGGGTTTCCGGGTGTCGCAGAGAATTTTATTTTGTATTTTTTTTTTTTTTTTATTTAACTTTTATTGCAACCTAAAATGCAAAATCCAGAACCCCGGAGACCTCTGGGAAGTATACTTTTATCCCTTTGGCTCCTTTTTTCGGAAAAAATCATGAAAAATGTGTTTGACATAAAATATGCTTCAGACTTAAAATAAGGAAAAAGATAACAACTTTTTTCCTATAATACTTGTACAATATAGAAAGAGGGAAAGAAGAATTTTATACTGCCTGCTTCATAAAAAATGATGAAATTGATAGTTAAGCTACCATTTTAACCTTCTCTTACTTTGTGGACTTCACGATTTTAATAAAAATTCAAATACTTGAAGATGATCTTTATTTTTTTTTAAAAAACTCGAAGAATTCCATGAAATAGTTTTAAGATTAAATTGAATTTCATTTGGAGAAACTAATTTCTAGCAAAGGGAGAAAAGCAAAAAGTAAATGATAGTTGCCGCCTTTGAAGCGAGTGAAATGTTATAGTGACGGAGGGGTTCGATTGGAAGAAGTAAAGGCCAGAGGTGACTTAACAGGAATTTCAAATGAACTGGGAGCGAGGAAAATGTAAAGTATCAGATCTTAAAGGGATTTTAAGGAATGAAATGAGAAGAAAGATCTTAACTACAAAAGAGCTGTGCACAAAAGGGAAACTCTAATAAAATTTCTTAGCATGTAAAAATTGAATACTTGGCAAAAATTCTGCATTACAATACAATAGTCTGTAATTCTAATTTACGGTAGAATAGTCATAAATCTTTGACTTATAAATGGGTGACTCCCCAAGTAAAAATAATTTATATAATTTCTACCAAAATTCGATACAAGTCTTGTAAAATTTTGATTTTATATAATTTGTAAAAAATTTTTATATAAAAATATAAAAAATGTGAGCTCCTCTAATAGTCCTCGGTTGCTATAAATTTTGTCACGAGAGGTATAAAAGGTTAGAATGCGCTACCGTCGCCTGGGCGTAGCGAGTGCGATAAGTACGACGAGTACATTAAAAGACGAGTCGGGCTGAGATAGCCGAAAACAGCTCTGACCCGCTAGAATTGAAATCCGACTGCAAACTCGGGTCTAATCCGGGGTTCGTCGGGCGGCTTCGTCTTCCTCATTTGAAAACAGTAAAGCCGGATGATTTATGCCGGGAAAAAACTATCGGTGCATTAGAGCCGTTTTTAAGTCGGCGCGGTTCTTGCCTCCGTCGGCGATCGTTCCTTAGGTAATTGACCGCGAGATGCGATGGTTTTTCCGACTGTCTCGAGGAGCTGCTTCCTTTGTCTGCGCCGGACTGAAAGGAATAGCTTCTTATTCTTTTGACAGTCGATTTAATTTACGTTCTCCTCGCTGCTTCTTCCTCGTTATTTTCGGATTAATTGTTTTGATTAAAATGGATTGTTCGGAGATGCCGTTTGCGGGGATGCGAATTATTGAGATGAATTCTTAGAGTTAAGTAGATTTTCATTTTGGTTTGTAGGACGTTTTAAGATAGTTAAGCTTGACGGAACGTCTTTAGATCGAAGATTGAATGTATTTGTTAAAATTCCCATTTGGATTATTATGTTGTTTATAGCATATTTAATTAAATAAATTTTAACGTTTAATTTAAATTGTAAAATAAAGAACCATTTTTGTCTTTTGATGAGAAAAATAATAAATGTAAAATTCATGATTGTATAATTATTTAACTGAAATCTATATCATCATAATCTGATTTTTTGAAAGCCAAATTAATAAAATTTATTGAATTATTACAATTAATTAATTGTTGTTAATGAAATATTTAACTAATTCCAGTTATAACAATAATATGCATTACTTACAACTTTCATTTGAAATATATTTATATTATCAAAATTTATCCTCAATGCGCATTTCAATTACTCCCCCCCTCGACTGCAGCTAATTTTCCTCAAAAGAAAAAAAACCAGGCCAATCTCAGCATTTTCCTTAGCAATCTCCATGATCTGCTTCTCCATCGGTTCGCACGAACTCCTCCTTTCCCCCCCTTCACCAAAGGCCCGATTCTCACCGGGAAATACACGAGGAAAACTTCATTAAGCGTCTGTCTTTCCGTATCGCGTGCGGAATTCCTCAGCCGACAATCGCGTCATCGTCTGCCGGGCCGCCGCGCAGGCTCCCCCGAAAATCGCCGATAAGGAGACGCGCGCCTGCGAGCTTTCAGCCGTTAAATTGCAAAATATCCCCCGGGAAATTTTTCCGACGCGACCGAGGGAGAGAGAGGACTACTGCCGCCGTAGTTCTGCGCCGAGCCCCACAGGCGCCGAAGATAGATGACGCCCCGGATGTGTGCGCCTCGGGGTGGCCCGAGCGCCGCGCGGCCTGCTAATTTTTTTTTTTTTTTTTTGTGTCTTGGAGCGCCGGCCTGCATGTATTCCTGGGGCGCTTTTTTCAGGCTGGGTGATAAAAAGTTTTTGAAAGTTGGCCGGGGAAAGTGACTCTCTGGGGTTAAATTCGGGATTATTTGTATATTTATTTAGGGGAGGGGGTGGGGTGTTTGTTTTGCACTGAATTATTTTGCATTCTTTAACTGATCAATATTATAAACTTTACAGATTTATTATGCTATTGATCGAAATTCATTTTTAAGACCGTTCATCAATTAAAAATTTAATTATTTCTATAATTTATTTTATTTCACTATATTAAAATATAATGATTAAACAAATTCTTCGTAATTTATAGTACTATAATATAATCTTTCAAAGGCTTTTTATAACAACGTGAAACGAACATGAATTTTGTTGCTCATTCGAAACTAAAGTAAGAAGCCAAGAATCTATACCGAAATGAACAATTCTTCTTATCTCGCAACTTTCTGAATTTATCTCCCCCATTAACTAAACTCCCGACTCTCATTGCCATAAAACGCGGGCATCCACTTTTAAGGAGTGCAAGCGGCGGTGGCGGCTGCACTGCGCCGAGAGAGAGAGAGAGAGAGAGAGAGAGAGAGAGAGAGAGAGAGAGAGAGAGAGAGAGAGAGAGAGAGAGAAATCAGTCATCGCATAACTTTTCGCGAGCAACAATCGCGACGACGCAGACGCGATACGCTCTTGGAGGTCTGCCATCGGCCCGGGAATCCAGTCCAATTCGCAATTCTATTCCGATGAGTTTACGAGCGGCCAGTGAAAATACCGAGGATAAGGATCGAAGCGTTCGAAAGCAGGCGGCCTGCATCGCGGTTTATAGTTTTTAATTTTCGCCAATTGCCGAGATAACGGAGACGGTACGACATTGTAAATATTCAGGTTTTTTTTTATTCTACTCTGTTTTTTATAAAGTGTACGCAAATGTAATTATGATGTTTAATATAGATTATCTCTGGAGGTTATTAAATAGTTAGTACAGTATTCTTGCAATATATTACATTTGTACGTTCAATGTGTTTTATATTATACAATCTCAAATTAAAACTTAGTAGAGATGGTGTCTGCTGCCCAATTTTGGTGTAAAAAATTATTTATTATTTATAAGTTAACGTTCGAGCCCAAAACGGTCATCATCAGGATAAAGCAAGATTTATATTTTATGCACAACAAAATTTGTGGCAGGTCAAATTAACAATGAAATTGATTGTCAGGATAAAACAAAATTTATATTTTACGTCGAACAACATTTGTGACAAGTCAAATTAACAATGAAACTGATTATTAATTTGATTATTTACTTATAATTATTTTTATACAAAATATAAATCTTGTTTTATCCCGATATGACCGTTTCGAGTAAAAACCCAATAATAAATAATTTTTTACATCAAAATTGGACAGCAAAGGCCAGTCATTTCAACCTCTACCTTGTAAATTCATCAAAGAATTAAAGCTGCCGGTAATATCAACATACTTTATTAATTTCAATAATTTAAATTTCACATAATATAATAAATTATGATCGTTTAACATTCACTTGGTCAAATAATGAGTACAAAAGGAAAGTTAATGTGTAAAACTTGGAAGGACATACTACACTCATTAAAATCCAGTCTAATTTTAAAGGCATTTTCAAACCGTTCTTTTGAAAGTGAAAAGAGACACTAAGGTCACGTTTTTACCAACGTATAACGAACGCTATCTTATTGACTTTTCAGAAAATTCACGCCATTCGAGGATCGACTTTCATTCAGGCGGGCATGTCGCTGACAAGCCGCAGTTTGCTGTCCGTTTCTTGTTCTATTCTTTCTGACGGAATAGCCGGCAGTTTTCCGTTGCGCTTCTGCTTTATTTCTCCGCCCCATTTTTTTAATATGTCTACTTAAGGAACGCCGACGTCGCGGAGAGAAAACGTTAGGTAATCGCCTGTGAACGGAATTCCGATGATTTTTGTCGAGACTTTTTTTGCGTCAGTGAAATATCGGTAATATCCAGGAAAAGTATAGCAAGCGGAGCCGAGAACCCAGGGAAACCCATAATTTATGTGTGTCGTGATTTTGAATAGAAATGAAAATGATATAGTGTAGTAATCGTGCCTTTCTGACATGTTTTGCATACGATGAAGCTGATCTTACACAAATAAAGTAACGGTGTACCTCTTATTCGCTTAAAAGGTAAAATGTAATTTTCAAAAACTTTTTTACGTTAAACCTGAATTACCCTAACTTTCAGATTTCAAAATTGTAATTTATACAAATTATCTTTATTGTCACATTCAAAATATAAAAATGTTTTTTTAATTTCGTAAAGGTTATAAAATGAATTAGTGTCATTTTTTTAATATATTCCCATTAAGTAAAATACAAATTACTATATGAAGATTATATTTCAATTTATAATATGATATTTCTGCAAAATAAACATTTTGGTTTATTTAAGTAAAAGGTATACCGCCAAGGTAAGAAATTTCTGAAATGGAATTTTCCATTTTGTAAAACCAGTTTGACGTTGACTCATAAATACTATTTGAGTCAGCAAAAGAGAATTGACTTGGATTATAAGCGGTAGAAGCAAAGTAACATTCAAACAGAAGATACAAGTATATCTTGAAAATTTAAGGCTTGGTTTTCTTCACAAGAAAGTGCAAGTGATAGAGTAATATTTGCTTAAAAGCTGCAGTTTAGTAAACCTTAATTATATTAATTCGTAAATAATTCTTTAATAAAGTTAATAAATGTTCTATGAGTAGTAAATTTTTACTGTAGTAGTATCATTTCATAAAATTTTCAATAGTAATGAATTTTAGTAATTAAAATAAGGAAAATTAAGTTTTAGAATTATTATAGAAATAATATTGTTAAATTTGATAAATAATAGAAACTTCATTCCTCTATAAATCATAAAAGTACAGATCTTTTTCCTCGTTTCATCTATAAAAACACTGCAGTAAAAGAAAATTTTCAGAGCAAAATTTAACATTTATTTATAATTCAAAGTAAGTCTTACTGCCTCTTTGTAAATTCTTATAACTCAACAGTATACAGTTAGCACCACTTTTACATAATAAATAATTAATTCTGTTATTACAGTTTGAATAATGCATCAGGAATAAACTCGCTCAAATTAAAAGACTCCACAATAACCTCATAAATATTCAAAAAGAGAGCATTGCGCCTAAAAGGAAGCAATCGACAATGCTTCCAACTCTACAATCAGCGATAATTCTCTCTCTTCCGTTCTTCTTCAACCTGACAATCGCAATGGAGCAGGAGATCTTCAAGACTCAGTGGCTGCAGGAGGTAATACTTCCCCAGGATGTTCTTTTCATCGAATCCAGCAATTACCAGTCGTGCATCACCATCCGACCCCAAACCCCCGACAAAAGTAGGCTCAATGTGACGGTGGAAAGTTTCTCTGAGGGTCGAAAGAAGTACAGTTGCGATGTTTCTATTGAGAGAAACGTTTCGACTTCACAACCTCTGTATCGACTAATTTCCCTGGAAAACAATATAGAGGTTCTCACGTCCGAGTTATATGGATGGGCTGCTATCATCGTTGAATTGTTCATCATCGATATGAAGACTTGTAAAGTCAATTATCAGAAGCTGGTCAATGACGATGATCCTGAAAAGTTGATTAGGGTATTCACAACAACCTTCAACGACAGCATTGACGTGTTTTTGACTAATTTGGAAAAGTGTAATAATTTTCCTTGCATGTGGAGGTTCAATGTGACAAGTAATCAGTGGTCTGAAATTAAAATTATTTCAAACTTTAATAATACCGATTCTGAAATGATCCAGTCCATTCTGCATTTGGGCAGTGGAACAAAGTATCTGTTATGTGTTGGCGAGTTTCTTCAGCAAACGCTAATATCTGTGGACACTGATGAAAATACGACTACTGTACTTCCTTATAAACTGTCACAGACGTTGATTTTTGGGATTTATCGATCGACTTCAGTTGCGAATGAAGCTATCAGTATTTGTTTCAGTAATAAGACTGTAGTAAATTGTACGCGTTTTGATACAAATTTCAAGAAGCAGTTTAGCACGGAAATGGACGTTGGCTACGAAATATTATTTGTCGATTCGTACAATACCAAAGATGGTGGAATTTTACTGCTTACTGGTTACTGTAGTAAAAAACTGAATTATCGGTGTATCGAGCACCAGATTAACTCATCTCAGATTAATTCTAGTGGGCAACAAGTTTCTATAAAGGAGTTTACAAAACTAGCTAATGGGTGTTTTCCATACTTCGCAGGTTTCTCGCTATTTTTTGAAGAAAATGGCAATATCTGTACAAGATTTTTATGTACATTTACGCAGTTTCGTAACTTGCGCATCAATCATCTTCTTTTCCGTTGTTTCTGATTACTGAATTTAAAATGTGTTTGTGCAATATGAAGTGCAAAGTGACGTGAAGTATGCATTTGTAAACAAGAGTTAATTAAAAAGAAAGCACAATGTCAAATAACAACACCAATGTAACTTGATACGTTTAGAAATAAAGGTAACAGATTTCTTGAACATAAGATCTATTTAGGTATAAAGCGTTTAATATTATCCGTAGCGTTGAAATAATATCCACAAATCCTAAAGTAATCCGTGTCTTTGACTAAATTACATGCCAACATTCGTCTTTACCCTTCAACAAATAATTCAGCTCCAGCAGCATTGGATTATTTAGATTATCTCGATGATAGTGGATTCTATAGCAACACTTGTTTAAGCTGATCCCAGAATACTTAACTAAGAAGCTTGTATTATTCATCTGGGATTCGCGAACTCTAACTCCATTGCTTTAAGATGGGACACTAATTTATACTAATTTAAAGATAATGTTTCAGCGAAATCTCAAAGTATACAATGGATTTAGTAAAAAAAATTTGATAAAATCGATAGCTTGGCTGGTGTAAGTCATGAATTTAAATTAAGTATCGATAATAGATTATTATTTCCATTTTAAAACCGAATTTAATTTATTCATGTTTTAATTACTTTATTAATTAAAATGCTATACATAAAAACATAATAATACACGCATTTCAAACAAATATGAATTTAAAATTTTCATTAATAATTTTAATCGAAACTTTAGATTGCATAAGAGAAAATTATTTTGCTTTTTAATAAATCAGAAAATTCGTTTGCATCAGCAAATTCATAAGAAAAACTAACTTTGTTGATATATTAGCATCATCTCCGTCTTACGTTTCACTGCATTTTGCAAATATTTACTTTCGTTATTCTTTCTCCGCTTTTGTATTCTTTTCTCGTATATAACTGAAGCGGAATTTTCCCTTCTTGTTATTTCGCTATAACTTTGTAATTCGTTCCTCTATACTCTTTACTCTTTCTTTTCTTTCTCCGTAATTCCACTCGTTTTCTTTCTCTCTTGTGCCATTCTTATTCCCTTATTCTTCTTTCGTTGCCTGCTTTTTTCACGTTCGCTGCGGCACTCAGTTTGAATTACTTTAATCCCTCTGCGCATCGTTCCTTTGGCTCCTTTTTTCAACGTTTTTCTTCTTATCAGAGGGAAACTTATTGGGCAAGTTTTGCCTTTTTTAATTGCCAACTACTGTTCAATACACTTTATTATCGACACTTCTCTAATTTAAAATTTTATTAAAATAATAATTGCAACTTTTTGTATCACAATCGTAAAATAGCTTTAAAATAAAATACATTTTTATCCCTGATAACAATTTAACTACCTAATTTTTAGGTGTTGGTAAAACATTTTTTTCATTGTTCTTATAGCGATTTCATAAGATGAATATGACCTCAACATATTTAATTTAAATTTTCTGCTTACCATATACAATATTATCAAAGAGTATTGTAATGTAAAAATGTAGTAAGGTAAAAAACAGTTTCAGGACTTTACATATTTACAGATCATTAAGACTGATTTTTATTATTAATAATTTAGTCGTTTTTCAAACGAACCGTAAGATTTTTAATTAGATAGTTATGGATATTTCCAAAATAGAAAAATATAGTAGGTATAGGTTAATGGACCGAGGCTGTAACTGCTTTGGTTATATGTCAAACCCTTTTTAATATAGCATGAATTATAGATATACTCTTTTACGTTCACGCTGAAAGCACACCAACATGAATAGCTTATGAAAGCGAATCGATAATGAAGTGTAATGGCGAGATGTTTTATTAACAAAGAAATACCTACTGGAATTTCAATGAATTTAAGCGTAGTAAATTTGACAATTTTAATAAGTAATTGTTTAATTAAGATTCTTGAATATTTCTCCGAGTTTTTGGCACTTTTAAAATTATACATTTATTTACAATAGTACAATAATAAAAATTTGTTTTTGTAACTCAAAAGAAAAGCATTTAAAAGGATTTAAAATAATCCATTATTATACTCACGGATGCAGAAACCAAACAGAACAATTTCGCATGCTTACCTGCAAAGAAAGCAAAAAAAATAACAGTTAGAAAAATTATTAATTATTTTTAAGAAATCTTTTGTGTCGAACCCATTCCTCCCATTTATCACAACAATAACGCTTCCCCCCGAACAAAAGGACAAAAATAAAGCCCCAAAATCTTTGCGTCCGTAATGGATAGCATCCAAGTAAAAATATCCGGCCCAATTAGTCTTCCGTTAAACGTCCGATATACCGACGGGGGCGCATCATTAATTAAGAAGCACTTAAATTAACACATTCCTCTCGCGCTGAAAGCTCGCCGATGTAATTAATCGCTAAAGACACTCCGCGATAAGCGACAAAGCAGAGGAGGAGGGAGCACGTGGAAATCTTAAACGCGCGCGGCTATTTGTA
Source organism: Ormyrus nitidulus (assembly GCA_900474335.1). Classification (NCBI taxonomy): domain Eukaryota; kingdom Metazoa; phylum Arthropoda; class Insecta; order Hymenoptera; family Ormyridae; genus Ormyrus; species Ormyrus nitidulus. The sequence goes on from UCOL01004760.1 coordinate 11,050, forward strand.
AAAGAGGGACTGCGGGGGGGAGGAGTTGAATCAGAAATTCCTCGGCCGTCCGCATAAATATTTATCCCCAGATCAGTCTTTGAGTTCACTCCGCGCCGCTCATGAATTACTCGCGGCGTCGATTTGTTCCCTCTCCCAGGCCTAGTTTCGGGTAGGGTAATAAATTGATCGAGCCCGGGACTCTCTCGCTTTTTCCTCGGGGATATGATTTGTCTTGAAGGACGTTGATTAATATTTGAGTACGGCCTCGGAGACTGAATTATCCCGGGCTGTTTCACGCTGTTTATGTGCGGTATGGATATGTATGAGGGACGAGCTTCTTCCATTTTCCCTTTTTTCATTTCGGATTCTGGACGCGCGAAGAGATGTGCTTTCAGGGACTGCTAGTGTTGATTTTGTCGTATTTTGGAAGTTTGTCGAAAATAAGTTTGAAAATAGCGCAATCTTGAGAAATTGCTGTTTATGTATTCAGATATTAAGTGGATAGTAAATCTTTTATTAAAATTGTTTGCATTTCTACTACACAATTATTTCTTGGTATTTTATACGGCTTTATTTAAAAACAAATGCTAAGGAAGACGTTCTAAGAGGTTCTGAGCACTTTTCATCATTTTAATAGCAGTATAAATTTCTTCGTCTTTTTCTAAGAAACAGGTGAATAAATTGCTGTAAATATACAATTCAGAATACAATGGGATACTATTAAAAAGTAAATAACTGAATGCAAAAATGAGGAAACAAATTTTTTAACGACATCCACCAACGAATTCCGTATATCGCTTAAAAAAAATACTAACGAAGATCCTTTCGCATTCGCCAAAAAAGGAATTTCAGCACATAATATTCGGCGATACATTTAAATTCGCTCGGCCGAACTTTTTCATTTCCCGAAATTACGCGCTTCGAGAATAAAAGACAAGCAGAGATGACGCGGGAGAATATTTTTTAAGGGAAAAATCAAAAATTCTTTGCGCCTCTCGCAGTGCGGCATACACATAGCAATAACTGGCACATCGCAGCTGAAATTCCCTGAATTGCAAATTCGCAGTCAGTTACAGCACTCTCTTGGATTATTTGAGTGCATTTCGCCGCGCGAAAAAGTTCGCTCTGAAAGTAACTGTTAATCTTCATTACGTTATGCCACTTTTCATTTCAGTCGCTTTAATTAGTCAGTTTTTTTTTTTTTTTTTTTAATTTTGCATTTACTTTTGGCGCGAATTTCGCCCGAATTAGAATTATTAGAAGTGTTAGACTTGTAAAAATATAAAGTGTTATTTTTATATTTTTATAAAGTGTTATATATTCGACTCTTTGATGTCAGGTATTTCTTTCAGTTTTATTATGAGAAAAGTTGACTTATAAAGGAGAATTTCAAAGTATATATAACTTTTGCTTCTTTTCGCTACAACTTTGTATTGCGTTTAATCATTCAGCATCAAAAAATAATTCATCGTATAGAAAATATTAAACTACTTTTACGATTAAAGATTTTGTAATGAGGTACTTCATTAATTCGGTCTTACTCAAAGGACGCAGCTTTTTGCGATATAAAATAAACGATAATAGGTCAAAAACGTTATTAAATTTGAAACAACTCAAAATAGCGGCGACTATTAAAATCCCCGGTAAAAGGCCAGGGGGGTCAAGCACTTCCAGGTTCTAATTTTCGTCATTAGCGAAGCGTCGACGAATTTCCTCTACGGAAAGAAAAACGAGGAAAGCGTCGAGGGTCTCTCCGCGCTTTCCACACTTCTCTGATCCTTTACCGGAATTGAATTCCCGTCGAAATTCTTTACCCGATATGTTTCCGGCCCCGATATCTGGGAAAGTCCGCTTCTTACTTCGAAGTGTTCGATCATTTAAATTGGTCTAATTATTTTTGTCGAAAATGGCTGCATTATTTCGATAAATAAAAGCTTACAGTTTCCTAATATCAGTCCAATTATTTTCATGCTAGGAGGCTGGGTAATTAACACTTTTCTTACGTTCCCGTGAACTTTTGGGTCGACGTAAAAATTGTCGATAATTTTAAAATGTGGGAGTCGTTTTCATTTTTTGAAAACTTTTACGTAAAATAAACACAATTCTAATAAATATAGCGATTTATTATTGTTCCAAATCATATCATCCTCTCTTAAAAAAAAGTGATGACGGAAAGTTGAAGCATGAATAAAACGATTGGCTAAAATTTAACGTTATTCTTGCATTAGACTTACGTTATTGACGATAGTATAAAGTAAGACCAGGTCGGATTAGCAGATGCAGAATTTATAAATTATTTTGTTTAATTTTCATTAATAACATAACCTACGGGTTTGAACATGAAATTTGCCAACTGGTACGATCACCTTAGATTATGAATAAAAGGTTGATCTTTCAATTGATGAAAATCAATTTTTGACAGCATTCCCTGATAGAATTTCCAGCATTGAAAATGGCCAGAAAAATAGTTAATAGATAAGTCCTGTGGCTATTTAATAGGTTGCGATGAAACGCTTTTTTCACATGATTTCGCTATTAAAT
>UCOL01004761.1:0-13576 GCA_900474335.1 Ormyrus nitidulus
GTTTATGTATACGTACTTTTGCGGCTACGACCGCGCGATAAACGTAAATTGAGACAACCGCGACGGCGGCGGTGGCGGCAGCGACGTTGCTCCACTGACGTGACGCGGATATTATCCTAATCCCGCGTCGACGTTACGGCTCTGCTACGTAAACTCGTCCCTGCTTCTCCTCGGCCCCGCGCGGCTGCTCTTCTCGGGGGGTTTTTAAAGCATCGGCGAAGGACAGGGGGTAAGTGAAGCAATGGACTGAAAAAGTAGCGGAATGTGGGTCGGGGATGGATGAGAAGTAAACTTGAATGTGTGGAGGAAAATGCGTGCGTATTATCAACTGGGGAACGAGCGTTTTTGCTTCCGCGGTTAGTGCTCCTGTGTTTTTTCCTTCGGGGGAGTATTGTTTTGGATGCGGTCTGATTCTGCTGTTTCGAGAATTAAAATGCAGCTTTTTTTCTTGTTGACTAAAAAAATGCACCTGTAATTTTTGAAAGAATAGCTTCTTAATTGCGCAGCTCTTGAAAATTTTCGGAGATTTGTCAACTTGCTTTTCTATAGCTATTATTATTGTGTTTATGATTAATTTCATCAGTTACTTTCTACATTATGTGTAGACTACTTACCAAAATCAATCAAAACATTCTAACAAAAGACAAGCTCTCCACTAAATGTACTCCAAAACCACCTGACAACCTCCCTCGTAATAACAAAAAGTTTCACTCAAAGATCCGCGCATCCGGAAAGAAAAACGAGCGCACACATACGTCGCGGGAAGGAAATACTGCTCGCACGACATAACCCCGCGGCCCCGGAATATCTTTATCTTTACGAGGCCCTAATGTTTTTAATTTCACGGCGGATTATCGTAAACGCCATTCGACGGCGGAAAGTCGCGTAAAAGCCGCGGCTCGCGGCGGCGCCACGCCCATTGTTAAATATTAACCGCCGCGCCGCGGTTTCTTGCTTATCCCGCGAGGGAGATCGTCCTCGAGGATTCAATCGCTCGCTGGGATCTTTAGAGATGGCTGCGAGGCTTTGGGGTGTTGCGTGGTATGCGCGTTATAAGTCAGTTTGATGATTTTTTAATTAATACTTTGAAACTTGAGTTGGCTGACTAAATCGCGTTAATATCACTGATTTTTTATTTTTACAAAGCTAAAAAATGTTGAGATATAAAGTTAAATAACCCTTAACAATATTTCACGAACAACTTTGCTTTCGTTATATCTTTTTACTTCTTCTTTTACTCCCTGCTTTCTTTTCTTACAACTTCAGCTACTGGTTCGGGCTTTTATTAGTTGCGCTTGTATTGCGATAAGAGAGAGAGAAAGACCGAGTTTCATAGTTTGTGCTGAGCGTTTCACTTAATCCGAGAGATGAACAGATACGCGATATTACCGGCGAAGCAAGAAACTTAATTAGAGATATTGAAAGATTTCTGGATAATTTGTTCCAGTTACATGGAAGCGTGTTCACGCTTCACTGGCGATTTATTGTCTTGATCCCCCTGTTTTACGTGGCCCGCGTTGTGATATCGCGGATATAACGTATTGATTTCGTAATTAGAAATTGGAGCAATTATGTTCAAATTATTTGCTAAACGATGGCTCGTGTAATCGAATGTTAACGTCAATTGCCGTTTGATCTTTTCAATCAACGTCCTTATTAAGTGATTTTGAATCAATAGTAGTTCATGAACTGCCATTATTGAAAGTTAAGCTGCGTATTTTTAACTAAGACAAGATTTGTATTGTATATTGTATATTATGAGTTGAAAATTAAAAATTATGATAAATAATTGTGAGAATGTAAACTTCGGTGCTTTGACAAAACGTAACTTTCTGAGTAATTATACAACCCACTAAGACAAAACGTTCAAATTGAATCCCAGAAGAGTAGAAAAGTGAATCTGAAATACAGCAATACAGCATCCCGTTCTCCCGGTCTATCGATCTGCGCGAATCCCTGACGGAAGGTCATTGACGAGGTCGACCTTTGCCCCCGTCCTTCCCCTTCTTCGGAATTGTGTCGCAGCGTCGCAGACACCAGCCGCAGCCCACATGATCCGCAGTCTGGTTCCTAACGGAAGTCGGCTGCTCTCCCAGCGAGGATCGGCGAAAGATGAGGCGCAAAGAAGACACGGAAAGAGAGATAGAGAGAGAGAGCGAGAGAGAGAGAGAGAGAAAGGAGAGACAGAGGCGCTCCGCCCCGCGAGGTATGGCGAGTCTCGGCAGGACGCCGGTGATTGGGTGACGGGAGGACCTCTCGCGGCTCTGCGAAGCCAAGACATTGGGTGGTGCCCCCCTGAGTTCCGTGTGTGCATTCCATTCGATAACCAGACCAGCCTCCGAGAGCGCACTCCGGCAGCACTGTCCCCCTCCTGTGTCGAAAAATATTCCGTTGTCTGCGCCGATTACCGGCTCTCTCCCTCTCTCTCTGGTCTTTCACTCGAGCCTCCCTGCTTCACTTTATTAAAAGCTTCGACGCGGAGTTGTTGCAAGGTCGGCGCTCCGCTCGTTAACCTTGTCGCGAGGATTACGGTCTTGAGAAATTGTTTACTATTACTATACTTTATCGTGGTCTTTAGATAGGTCTACTTAGAAAATCTTCCTTATGAACTTTAATTTTTGCAATAGTATTAAATTTTTTGCCTTCAATTTAGTCTTCGATTAAATTCATCCAAAGAAGTAAACAAGGTTAACAAGTTACATTTTAATCCATGCGCATACAAAAAAAAACCTCCAAATCGCAGCACGCACAACCGTAGCGGAGAGCATCGCCAGAATCATAATCCTACCTATTCGCCCGACGCCCAGCGACAAACGCGCCCTCTTTTTTTCGGCTAAGCCGCGGATATCGAGTAAATACGCGCGTGTCTGGCTCGCTATCCGGTGTATCCGTTCGCGAGAGGCATACGGCGGTTGCGGCTAAGTCGCTGGTAGCAGGCACTTGTTTGCGGAAGGGTGCGAATAGATTAATCATCCGTTAAGCCCGGGCGAAACGCGCGCAACCCTCGCCTAAAGCCACCCCCGCCCCCCCCTTCCAGTTTCTCCGCTTTATTGGCACTTCCTTCGGCTGCACGCGGAGAGCTGATGGAATCGACATTCCGCTGCGCTTTCGAAGATGTGTCACGTATTGGATTTTCTTCTTTTGATGGGATTAGATGGGGGGACTGAGTAATGATTCGGGCTGTAATGTTGTACTGCTAGCTCGAGTAAGTTTAGAAAGTTAATAGGGTGTTTTAAGAGTATAACAAGGATGTTCATCTTGTTTCTTTCCAAAGTATTTTTTATGTAGTTCGACTTTTTTTTTTTTTTTATTTAAAAGCTAAGCTTTCGAATATGTAATGCCATGTTTTGAAATATTCTTTCAATCTAAGAATTTACTCAGAATTTCTATTGAATGTGTTATTAATGAAGAAATTATTTTTATTTCTCCTCTACTTGCAGGTATAGCCGACGTGCTAGATGTACCTTTTAATTAAAACTTATGATGGAAACGTAATATCAATATTCTTTTCAAAAATTAATTGAGGAGGATACGGGAAACAAACAAAATAGAAATTTTGTTTGATCTATAGAAGAGCTATATAGTCAGCTTTAGAGTCAATACTCACGGCGATGTTTTACAGTATTTTACAAAAGCCGGTTCTGAAATATTCAAGCTTTAACCTTGGTTTTAAAATATTCATTTCAACCTTTCGACCTTCATTGACCGACTTCCACTTACTTTTTAAGGCTCCGGGTTAACCTTAAGGCTCTCCTGCGCACGCTGATCCTCCACGCCGAGGACTCTCACGGCTTCGGTAGATTAATTCACTCGAACATGTTTAATTTCAAGACCATTATCGGAATCTGCATCCTTTTTGCGCGCACCATTTACTTCAAAGACACTAGGAATTTTTAATTTAAAACAACTATAAATTCGAAAGTTCTCCCGCTCGCCTCTGGTGATTCGCACTTTTAACGATAAATTCTTTCGCCAACAGTTAGAACGTCGATGCTCGCACGTTGCGTGCATTGGAAACGCTCGGAATTCAAAACAAATAAACGAATTGCGATCTCGGCATTAGCGATTATCAAAACACAAGATCCACATTTCCTTCACGGCGCCAATCACAAAGCAAAAAACGAAATGCGGCCATATCAGGCACGGTTTTCAATCGACATTCGATTCAACCGAGGGTAAGGAGCACCGATACACACCCACACACATGCACTCGCACACAAAAGTCGCTCTCCGATCTGTACATCTGGGTAGCGTAAAAAGGCAACGATGTAGCGATAGCGTTACTATAACTCGAAAAGTTTCCTTCTCGTCTACATGGAAAATACGTCGATCCGCGAACCTGAGCCTCTCAAAGCCCTCCCCATCCCCCCGGCCTCCCCGCGTCGTTGCCGAATCGCACGGAATCTCGCGTTGCTGGCGGGGCGGAGGGAGGAGGGCTCAAGGGGTGAAAAGCGATTTCATTTCATGCTAACCGATTTCTTTTTCTCTTATTTCCTGGCCTCGCTATCCCTTTCTCTCGAGGTCTCTCTTTCTCTCTTTTCTTTGAATACTTTAAAGAAGCTTTGCCACGGCGGAGCCTTTTTCCGAGAAATCTAACACAAAGTAAATGCCCTAAAGCCTGCTACTAATTCTTTCCCAAAAGTTCCAGCTTTCCTTTGCGGAATCAGAGTAATTTCAAGGCGAATTTTTTCAAGAAGTTCAGGCAAATATAAGTTAGTTAATACGGCGTAAGTTTTCAGATAAAGGGAAAATATGGGTTATACAATTATATAAATTATTTTTATTTAAAATATTTAATTATATAATATATTTAATGTGTGAAAGCTTGTGCGGACTATTATTAACATAAAAATTATAAAATATTTATACGGGGTATAACTAAAAAAAACCGCAACTTGCTGTTTTTCACCTCTAAATCAGACAAGAAATTTTCTGCCATCTCGTCAAACCGGATTGCATTGGAGACAGTCATTTTCCTAATAATATACATTTCACTTGAGATGACGAGCAAGAGATTTCTTCGAGTAAATCGCACCACTGCATTTCTCATTTGCCCCCCCCCCCCCCCCCCGCAAAAGCGATTAACTTATCGAGGCCGGCGATAAAGTTTTTCCCTCGGCGAAGCTACCAGCCCACTCATCAAAATAAATGACCGGACATCAATTAGCGGAGTGGGCGTCGTACAAAGCACTCATCTCTTTTGTCCGGGCCATTCTATATGCACGTACACCACATAGGCACACATACTTTAATTGATCGTCGGACTCTGGCGGCGCGTCACAATGAGGTCTCGCGTGTCCGCCGCGTGATTGTCGATGGTTTATCGTCGACCTGCATTATCGGCGCGCTTCGGCAAAACAATGAAATTATGTACGCTCGCGGACCTCTCTCTCTCTCTCTCTCTCTGTCTCTCTCTGCTTATACGGCTCCCCCGACGGCTGCCTGGTATCACTCGAAATTCGCCGCTACACGGCCATTAAACATTCATTTCGCCAAATGGAATCGGCGATTTTACGATAATCACCTATCGCGCGCCACTCGAGTCCGCAGCTTTCCTCTTTCACTTTTGCGCGCGTCACGAGGCAGCCGCCGCCGCCGCCGCCGCCGCTTGACGTTCGGCGCGTGTTTTTGACGATCCACACGGCGAGCGGGAGAGAGGCTTTATTGGCCGGAGTACACAACAATCGTGTCAACAGCAAAATCGATGCAGGCAAAAATCAAAAGCGTCGCGTGGCGAGCGCGAGAGGCCGGACGTACTCGTTAGAGTGACCCTCGCTTCGATTGCCGAGCTTTTTTTTTTTTTTTTCGTTCTTTGGAGTTCGCCGATGCCACGTGGATACGTCCGCAGCTTTTTTCGCAGCGAAATTTTAATTAAACCCCGGCGAATGGATTTGTCGGGGGTTTAAAGGGTTGTGTAATGATTGTTTTACGTTATCATTCGTTTTTGCACCTGTAATTTACAAGACGGGAATTTAAAGTATTTATTAAACCTTTGTTAATACTACCTTTGTTAATACATTCTTTTAGGAGGGGCTTTTAGAAATTTAGGAAAGAATAGCGTGCAAATAATAAGAGAGTAAATTATTTGGTACCATAAAGTAAATCTTGCGCAGATCGAAATCATTTATAATAATTCAAAAGATGTACATTGTACGTATTAAATTTGCTATCTTTTGCTTAACCTGATGCATACGGCCGGCATTATGTGTAGCTGAAAAGTGATAATTTATGGGGTTTTTCCATAGATAAGTTCATGACTGGTCCAGTGATAAGTGGAGGACCTTGAGCGTGACCTGACATTGTCACAATCCAATAAATAAAGAGAAATTCGTTCACCTATAAATATCAAAGTTTCCTACCTTTACCCTTAACTGCAAGTAAAACTTCAAATAGGAGCATATTTATCATAATGTATATACTCCGAAACGGAGCGGTGCTTTTTACCTGCTCGGCCAAGCACTCGAATCCAGCAGTCAATTACCCCGGGGCGTATACTGAAAAATTGCACGTCGGTCCCACCTTCGGCGCAGAGCGACAGAACGACTCGAAGCGATTATGAGCAGCGCCGATTGGATTTCAAGATTAAAGGCCCGCGGCGGGAACGGCCGTTTCCGCGGTCGCTCTCTCATTGTTTTTTGCCGCCCTTCCGCGGCCGATTATTTAGCATAGAAATGCCTCTCTCTCCCGCCGAGGAGAAAAAGGAGTGCGGAGAGCCACGGTGTCGCATTAGCGTTTTCCGTATGCACGCCCCTAACGGGGCGCAAGCGCGCCGGGCGCATTACCGGAAGTTTTTCAATTCGGCTCCGGCGGGCGAAATGGAAACGAGGCGCCTTTCTCGTCTCTTTCTCTCTCTCTCTCTCTCTCTCCGTGGCCTCTTTGTTTTTAGTGCGTTGGCAGAACGCGGATCGGCGAGAGCGCGGGGATTATTTCCTTATACTTTCTACAAATCGGCGCGGCTTTTTCAGATATACTCCTCTGTTTGCTCCTCTTCTCGAGCTGTACCGCCGAGTGCGGTGCGAGACGGGCTGCTTTTTTCGCGCTTTCGTCGGGACTTGCGAGCTCGACGACGCGATGAGAGGAGGGGGTCGCGAAATACGGATCGCTTGGGTAATGAGTAAGTGGGTTTCGGAAGTAATATTAGAAATGGTAAAGAATAAATAGTGGTAAAGTGGCTTAATAAGTAAGATTAAAAGAATCTACTAATTTAAAAGTATAGAACGAAGCTTTATAAAAAAAAGCTTAAATACTATTCATGTTAATTCTAAATATCACCGAAATGGATTAAATTCCGCCTAAAATTTGAACAAACCTCTTAATAACCGTCAATTAAAAATTAACAGAATGTCGCAAGTTCCAGTAATCTTCCTCAGCCGCGACGCATTTAATCACTTAAGTAGCTTTCGCTTCCTCGCCGATATTTTCGCGCGAGCTTTCTTTCTCTCTCGCCGCGAACGATGGAATATTAAAGGCGGCAGCAGTCGAGTGGGAGTCTTCGCGCGTGCGGACCCCATGAATAGCAAATGCACAATCTCTCCGCGGACAGTTTGCGCGCGTCGCGACCGGCGGCGCGGACAGGGAAGTTCGCCTGCTCTCCGCGCCCTTCGGGGCTGCGAAAAACTTTTAACTGGATACATTATCTTAGCGGGACTGCTGCCGGCCTGTCTTTTGTCTCTGTTTAGTCGCTCGCCCGAGAGAGAGAGAGCCTTGACAGGTCTTTTCTGGGTTTTCTTGGGAAAAATTCATTTCCAGCTTGACTTTTGGCTTCATATTTCATTTGATCGTTTTGTTTTAGCCGAAGTGCGACTTATCAAAGTATTCGTATGTTTCTTTCTCCGAAGGAACAATGAGATAGTTTACTTTGAATGTAACATAATATGTATACGAATCCCTGTAATACCCACCCCGCAATCGAAAAATCTGTCTTTAAAAAAAAGCACTCTTGATTCCCAAGCTGCGCGAAAAATATAACCAAAGCAACTATAAAAAAAGAGAAAGGGGGCGGAGAGCTCGGCTGCTGTAAAAGAGCGTGTATCGCGCACAGCGCGCGCTCGGCTCCGGTTATAACTCGAAAGAAGAAACTGCCGCAGCAGGCCACGCGCGCAAGGAATAAAATTGATGCCCGAGAGTCGCGGGGGAAGAGAACATTAGAGCTCTCTCTCTCTCTCTCTCTCTTTCTCTGCAGGCAGCGAGCTATACCACGGCGGCGAAACATCGACGAGGAAAGAATCGGCGCTTGTAAGCATCAGCGGCGCTGGAAAAACTTGCGGCACTAAAGAGCGGCGACGTCGCTTGCCGTTTTACAGCAGCGCCATCTCTCGCCGCCCTGAAATAATACCAAGATACATCGTCGTTTTGCAATCGCGCCCGCGTCCTTATGGACGACTCTTTCTCTCCCGCCCTTCCTCTCTCTCTCTCTCTCTCTCTCTCCTGGATGCACCGCGCGCTACACTAAACTACACTACTCTCTCATGCAAGTCAAATGTCGTTAAAGCATTCGTATGTATGCAAATGCGGAAGGGAAGACCTCTCGGTGCGCGGATAACTTTCCCCGGGTGCTGCTCGTCGGCGCGTTTGTGGATGTGTGTGGAGAGCTGCTGCTGAGCGTCGACCGGCCGAGAAAGAAAGAGAGAGTATGGAGCTGTGAGCCGCAACATCGAGAATTTCCATAATTCACATTGTCATGTATGTGCAACTCTCTCTCTATGTGGCTCTCTCTCTCTCTCTCTCTCTCTCTCTCTCTCTCTCTCGGCGTGGTGGGGGGAGTCTGAGCTCGCCTCAGATTGACGGCTCGATATAGCGCTTTAGATGCTGAATTAGTCGCTCGATTGATCGGTATTAATTATTTCCTTTGTAACAACTGCAATTCCGTCTATTTGTAGCTATTGAGCTAAATGCACCCTATGCCCTGCTAAAGAGACGTGGCTGATTGTTCTGCGTAATATCATCTGATCCTTCTTCGAAATTTCCGGATTCATGAACTTTAACCCAGTTAATAGAATTGCCCGTTGATAGAGCTATGTTCACTTAGAGATGTAGAATCTTCTGATAATTAAAATCATTTTTGCGAATGCAATATTATGACTGTCCCAAGACACGAAGGATGTTGTTAATAGTTATACATATTTGCTCTTCAAAAGAATAGAATGTTGGTAATGTTATTACCTAAATGGTCCACGAAAAATTTTTTTTGACACGACCGCAAGAGTAATATGAACGCTTCGTAAACAGCAGATTCCATTTAAAGTGCATAATCGATGTTATCCCAAGAATAGTGTCAGTAGTCGAGCTTCTAGGCTGGCTTACCTGATAGAATTACGAGCTGCCTGAGCGTGCAGTAATTGGATGGTTTATAAGCTTCTACAAGCGTGCATTATATCGGTTATACGTGGCTGTACTGCGCTGTGTAACGAAGGCCGATATACCAGTCGATGCAGCATCTGGATAATTGAATTCAATATTTTCGATGTGTCGGCAATGAATCCGGGGTCGAGAGCATTCCCGCATAGATATCGGCGTTTAACCACTCGAATTACCAAAAAATTTTGATAGATACCCGATACGCTAACAAATCCAATACTAATGTATCAAATTTATTTACAAATTTATCGTTATTACAAAAGAATTTACTAAAGAACAAGAAGGAAAAGTCCCACTTCTCAGCTGGCGGCTCTAAAAAAAAAAAAAAAAGCGCTCGTATTTGCAAAGCGTTCCGAGAGCAGCTATTATTTCCTGCAAGTCCATAAATACTTCTCTTTCAAAAGACGGCGTAAATCAAAGGCTAGAATCTCGGCTGCTCTCCTCGTTTTCGCAGAGGAGGTCCGACGCGCGAAAATGGGAGCAGAGCGCGGGGGAGGCGGCGCACTGTGTTTTCCCTACGTTTCGAGCCATTACCGTAAATGCCCGGCATTAATATTGCAGGCCGATCAGAGATAGACGCGAAAGCAGACGCTGAACGCGCGACGCATTAAATATTTCTCAGCCTCGGGCTTTTACTCTTTAGCGTTTCCGGGCGCGATGCCTATACGTGAGTCTCGTGCATGCAAACCGGTGAATATTGACGCGCTACGTGCTGCTCTTTGTGCGCGCTTCCGGGAGAGCGGACGCGCCTTGCCCCGACGAGAGTACCACGGAAAACTCCCGCTGCGATACCTGCGACTGATCGGGTGCTTTCTGGCGGGGGGGCTGCTTTTTTCATCGGTTTTTGCTGAAAATTATTGAAATATTTAAAAGCTGGCCTTTTGGACGGTATAGATTTTTTAATATAGTCGATGAATAGTAGCAATTAGTTCTTTTGAGAGAAAGAGCGTTTGAATGTTGTCGACTTTTGCTTTCAGAATAAAATGACTATTCAATCTTTTAATTAAACTGCACTCTGAAAATAATTTCTTTATAAATTTTGTAAAATAACTATCGTACAAATATCCTTATATTCTATCGAATTTTATATTTTATATTCCATAGAAAAGGAAATAGTTATGCATTGTTAATCTTTGCATAATAGAGGTTAATTCATAACTTAAAAAAAACTCGCGCAAAACCGCATTCGCCTTTCGCAAAACGTATGAGCTCGTAAACTATGCTCTTATTTAAGAGTTAATTTAAGCTATTCTTACACTTTATAGGCGAGCTCCTCTCGGCGTTTCAAGCAGCGCCCAGCAGAACAACGAATTCCCGCGAAGCCGTGAATTTTCGTAATCACTCTGTTCACGGCCGGTGTGTCTTCTCCGCTGTTACTCTCTCCTTAATCCAGGACTAACATACCGGGTCGCTTCTTTCGCCCGCACACAGAGGGGGAGAGAGTTGCGCTGCATTATTCTCGCTCGTAACTCGGCTGCGGCTCCTGGCGCAATTTATTGCCAGCCGAACAAGCAAAAGAGCAGCGAGTCAACCGCCGCGCCTAACCGTTAAGTACACAGGAGCCGGCGCGAGCAATTAGTGTCGCGGAAAATGCAACGCTTTGCGCGCGATCCGCGGATCTTAATTGCGCCGCCTGCTGGCTTCTCCTCCCTTTGGCCTTTGCGCCGCGATTGTCTAATTCTCGGGTTCCACTTTTCTGCGCTACGTCTTGCGCCGCTTACTTTCCCACCTCGGTGACTTCTTCTTCCTCGCTCTAGACAGAATTTTGGCAGAGCCTGCGGGGGACGTTTAAGAGCTGCCGCGTTGTAGTCCTGGAGGGAAAATTTTGCAGGCGAGCAATATTCAGTTTGTAGTACATTTAATTTTGAGATGATCTAGCTAACTGCTTAGTATTTCGTAATAATAAAAAAGTTAAGGTGGAAATATCGAAATATTAGTTACGGGATAATTTATAGTAATAAATTATACAGTAATAATTAGAAAGTTAAGTTCCAAAAGTTCCAAAAAGTTTTACTTTAAAAGCAATCAAATTCCGCCTACACTTTAAATCGATATAATTTAAAGTTTCTAATTACATTCCCCCTAGAAACTCGCTCGAAATGATTTTTTTCCGCGAAACATTTCCATTTATGACACTCGCACGCGTACATGGCCGCCGTCGTCCGTCCGCAACATGACAAGCAGTCACAACAGGAATTTCGTGCACGCACCCTCGGCATACGGACATGCCAAAACAAATGGATTTCCCTCCGATTGACACGAGTTGACGCTTATTCATTTAACCCGAATTATTAGTCGACTAAATTTCACTCTCGGCTTCAATTGCAGAATTCGGGGATATAATGAGCATTTTTTTTCTCTGGAACGCTTAAAATGTTTAAGGTGGTTGTTTTCGCTAAAACTTCGTTTAACACCATTTAATTCTACCCCAGTCTTAATTAATTAAAGTTCACCGCAAAATTCGTGAAAATATCTAAATTTATTCCTTTTTCATCTCCATTCATCCAAAAACCGATTGCGCGGACGAAATCGTCGAAAGCAGTTTTTCGGTTTTTCAACGGCGCCACTAAAAACACATCCCATAATTAAGCGGCGTCTGATCAGGTAAAAAACTTTTCGATTGCAGGCCGCGTCTGCTCATTAAGCCGAGCGCGCGGCGGACCGGTTGCGCGCGCAGACGAGGCTGCGAAGCGGCCCGGCCAAAGCAGCCGCACATTCATCATTTAATTAATTACGTGGGCTGAAGAATCACTTGAAAAGTTTTTGAGTGCGCGCGCGATCCTCCTTTCGGCCTCCTCGTAAATAAGCTACAGCTGCGGAGTTTTAATTATTGCCCTTCTCGCGCGTCCTGCGCTCTCGCGCAAATTTAATTATGCAAATCGCCGGGGCCCACTAGACAGTACCAATATTTGCTTCTTGGGGGTAGCGCGCGGCCAGCCGCCGAATTTTCTTGTTGCTTGTTTGACGAAGGACTTGTAAATGATATGCGAGGGGGAATGTTTTTTAGTCCTTCGCTCCTTTTTTATCTTTGCGGTGCAGGTTGACTTTTTATTAAATTAATAGCGGCAGTAATTATACTTAACGTGCTACGTTCTTTAATGAGATTTGACAATCTAAATTTTTAACGAATTCAGTTTATTCAGTCCGATTCTCGATTTTTCAAAAGTCGTGTGCTCTTTTAAGCTAGAATTTAAGGATTTTCAATTCATTTCATTTAAAAGCTGATCAGAAAGAAAGTTTGAGAAATTTTGAAAGAAAGCTCCTGAAGCAGCTTTAAGATTTTCGATTCGATTAATTAATTGAGATTAATATTAACTTTGTTCGAAAATCTTAAAGCTCCTGCACGCAGCGTTAAGATTTTCGAGCAAAGTTAATATTAATTAATTTCAATTAACCCAGCTAAAATCCTCTTTGAACCATCCGTTCCCTCATCCGCTACACTTGGATAATCAATACATCGCGCTTGTAATGCTTAGTAATTACATATCCCGGACTAGCGTCGATTTTAATTCTCCCGGCAAGAGCTTGATTAAAATCGACCAAAGCCTTTGATTCGATAATCGCACAGCTCGGTTATGCCAGCTCGGATCGCGCTTTGGCCCGAACTGCCGTTCAATTACGACTGCGGCGCGTCGAGGTTCTTTGTTACCAAAGACGCGCTCGTTTCTCCGCTCTCCGCCCGGTGTATCCTCGCGTGTATACTGCGGGAGCGCGCGGATTGACACTACCGATCCGGCCTCTATCAAGGCGAGCGGGAATCCATTCTAACTCTCTCAATCGCCGAGCGTTGACTTTGATGTCACAAAGGCGGCGCTGCTGCTTCTGAAAGTTCTAATTAACGTGCGGAATAATAGCATTTATGTTTAATTGCGTCTTAGGTGTATATCGTGTGGGTTTCCATTTAGATTTAAACTTCGTGGTTAGATGGGATTATTGTGCTCTTTTTAATGTAAATATTTTATTTGGTAATAAATTGTAACATATTCTTGTTTCATTACATTCAACTGTATGCTATGTTTTTGGCTCTATAACGCTCAAATAAAATTCTTTAGGAATCTGTATCTAATTCGGGGTTTAAGGTAAAGCGGGGGACGATGCCAGCTTGGGGAAGACGCCACAACGCAAGATTTTCTTTGTTTGTGAACAAATCGCAAGAAGTGCTTGTTAGATGTGTTTATTATGATTTTCTTATTCAGTCGCCTAAATATTTCAGGATTTT